>JBBMFX010558032.1:0-16144 GCA_037832545.1 Rhabdalestes septentrionalis
GGAGTATATGATGGTTGGCAGGGAAGCGGTTAGGCTGAGTACCCACATAAACAAGGCCAGGGCTGCACCCACTGTCACCGAGTGGTGCCTGATTAACAGAGAGCTGTGGGCGTGAACAATGATGAGATAACGATCCAGCGTCATGAGGATCATGAAGAAGATGCTGCCATAGAAGCCCAGCATGTAAAATGATGTCACAGCTTGGCACATTAAGTTCCCGAAGGTCCACTGGTTAATGGCGGCGTAGTGGGCCCAGAAAGGCAGAGATATGAGGAACAGCAGGTCAGACACTGCCAGGTTGAGCAGGCACACATCTGTCATGTTAGATTTCTGCAAGTAATTGATGAGGACACACACCACCAGGCCGTTACCGATGAACCCCACAATGAAGACGATGCTGTAGAGGGTCGGGAGGAAGACTTGGCCAAAAGCCCTCACATTCCCATTGTTGCAGGGCGTGGCACTATTTTCATCAAAAGTGTAATTGTAGTAATCACCGTAATCTTCCACTGTTCAGAAAACAAAACAAAAGCTCATTATTACACATACAGTATTATTGCAGTGTTGCAATAAAATATTTACATTTTTGGTGAAGACAATGCTTATACATAGAGCTCTTCCAACATTAAGGACAAATTGAATGTGTTTTTTTGTGATTAAATTGTTCTTCTTCTTGGTAGAAGGTTTGAAAATGGGTCTTTAGAGAACCAAAAAGGCTCACAGTATTGTCACAAATCAAAATTGATTTGTTTCTCCACTGTGATCGCTGACCTTCTCTAACAAGAGTGTAGAACGTTATGGAAACTTGGTGGTTGATGGCTGTAATCTGTGATTGGCATTTTAAAACATTTTAAACCACATTTATTTCAGTCTTCTGTGGTGCCCAGTTTGAGGACCAATGCTAAGTGATCAAGCTGCTAAGACTTTTGCTGTATATAGACTCATAAAATCATGGAAGAGGAAACTTGAAACACACACTAAATACTGGTCATATTCTATTGAGCCAAGAAAGATATGGAGAACAGTAGATAAGATTTGCTGTTTCTTGGTGTGAAATTGCATGTTCTTGGTATGTTCTGAGCATCACTGCTGAAAGCTGAATAAATATTATATAGCTAATATTATGGGAAGTTCTTCAAACAGTGTGCTGTCAGATACACTTCAACTGATAAAATAGTTGAGAAAATGCTGGCAGTGCTCGACACCCCCACCTCTGTGTTGTGTTGGTACGCCATCTGCTGCCAGCTGTAGTCATGTGCCGCCTTAAGTAAAAGTACTTTTACAATTAAGCAGCCGTATCACAGAATACTAGTTCTTTAGTAAGTGAGCATTTTTGAGGGCTTTAACTAGGTATAGCGAAGGAATACTGAGTAACATTAAGAGGCTCTTTTCAGTTTGTGTTAATCATTTGAAATTGCTTGAGAAACTCTTAAACACTGTATTTTGGCTAATGCATTAAAACTATTTTTTGAAACTATTAATTTCTGAATTTAGCAATAATCAGAACGTTAAAAAGCCACTTACTTTTACTCGCTGTAAACTTGGATATATTCCCAGTAGCCTTAGTCCAACAACTGACAGTCAAATCAGGGAGGCAGCGCTGTGTGTGGTGCTTTTTGTAGGAGGCAGAGCTGTAATTTCCTGAGGCGGGCTTACATTGTACAAAAAAAAAAATCAGCATGTACATTTGCAAACATCATTAAAATGTATTTGTCTGAAAACTACACAAATCAGAGGCTGAATGCATTGGATGATTTGTGTAGCAAAAGCACTTTGATACTATGTTCCATATGCCCCTCATGTAGTCCTTTTTTAATAATTTTTTTAATCTACTTAACTGCATATTAACAAATTAACTTTTCCTTTGCTGTCACTTTATTAATTACTATATAAATGATCAGAAGTCCAAAGAGTCTTATAGTTTCAACACTTTAATTAAATTATTTATTAAAGAACTGCAGGTCCTCATGTTTCATCATGTAAACATTTAAAGCCTGTCCTGTCTATTAACTTATTTGGGTGTCCACTTTATCCTTTGTTGCAGTGTGTCAGGTTCAATTTGTTAGGACAGCCAGCCCTTCACACTTATTAGTCATTATTTCGAATTCTTTTTACATAAGATGACTTAAGGGTAGTTGGAGAACAGTTTCTAGGCACTCGTCAAAGTGAGATATAAACTGAGGTTATATGTAGATTAAACAGGGAAAAAAAATGAGGAAGTATTTTTCTTGTGCACTGTGTGCGTTGGTGGTTAGTCTGTGTGAAGTGAAAAATTTCCTCTGAACGAAACTTGAAGATCCCTCCTAAACCCGACAGGTACCAACATTTCAGGATTATTAAACCAACATAAATCTTCAAACAACTTCAAACTGGACCATAGCTCCTTTTTCTATTAACTCTTATTTTGCTGAAAAATTGCTTGGAGATTACATAAGAATACAAATGGGAGCTGTGACATTTTTAGACACTCAAGTGTAAAAATAAAATGTGAAAGAAAAAATGTTATATTTAATATATGAGTACCATTTCGATCCATAAGAACCCAAAACAGCAATAGAATAGTATGGGGATGAACCACTTAACTTGGTTGACATAAAGTGCCACTTGGCAGAGGCCGTCCTCCAGAGCAACTTACAATTATTAGTTACAGGGACAGACCCCCTGGAGCAACTGAGAGTTAAGTGTCTTGCTCAAGGACACAGTGGCAAAAAGTGGGGGGGCTTAACGCGCGAATTTGTCGTCATCAGGAGTACAGGCAAGTGTCTTACTAGTGTCTTAGCCCACTAGGCTACTACCACCCACTAAATAGGCTGGAAGTGACAAAAGAGAATCAGGATCTTGTCCATAAAAACTTTTTAAAGACCTTACCTCTCAAAACTTGAAGGAGATTCAGAATTCCAACTTGTGAAATGCACCTTTTCGCACTCCAGACCTGCTGTTGACGGATAATTCCACAAAATCTAAAAGAGAGGAGAGTAAGGAGGATATCTGGAGGTCAGTAACTGAGCTTGTTTTCAATCCAACATGACTTTCACCTAAACGAGAATATGAAATTACTCAGAAGCACCTAGAAACATAGCATAAGTTCTCGAGAGGGCGCTTCTGAAAAAAAAAAAGCTGAACATTTAATATGTGGTCTATTACAGACAGTCATGTCAAATCTAAAGTTAGGAATGTGTTTTCATGGTAGAAACCAAGAGAAACAAACGAGGACATCAAAAAATTCTAACAGATGAGATGTTAGAACGAGATTTAGGAGGGTGCTCAGAGTCCTAAACAGTTTTCAGACCTTTGGGCTGAATGTAGGGCTCATAGATCTCAGAGATAGGCCGCCCACAGATGACTATTTTCAAAACTCATTCAGCACACTCAGTTAACCTGCTCCTGCAGTGGTGCTGTGAACCTGTGGAGCAGATACAAAAATGTTCTCACTAGACATGGCATATCTGTATCTGCAATGTTGTCAGATACAATCTTTAAATAAATCTATACTAAAATAGCACTCATGCTCTTTTTGTAATATGTTGGTAGTTTATTTCCTGTGGTTAGTTTGAGCATGATGGCATGCTTCTAGATGCTCATCAAGTGAAGTGCTTCAGTGAGAAATAGACCATTTAAATCCTAATAGATTCAACATCAAAAGAAAAAGATCAACCTACACTCAGTGTTTCAGAATCAGTGATGGTATCAGTATTAATAATGGGGAAAAATGACATTGTGTTATTTCCATTGATCACACTTTCTAGCAACCGCCCCCCCCTATCCAATGCAAAGTGGTTATCAAACAACTTTTTTGAGAAACAACACAGAATAAATACAGAGAAAACAGTATAACTGGGACAAAAACACCCCTTGGTATTTCAGTAATGATAACATTTCACTGAATAATTTCATTGTTACCTCACTAACCCTAACCCATAATGACCGTGAGTTATTTGGTGTATAACTCAAAAGTATTGAGAGGAACATTCGGTTAAAATGTGTCGACTGTAGGTTTCTTTAGTCACGGACTCCGCGATGTTTAGAGTTTCATCTGCTGAACTTCTCAATCCTCCTCGCATTGTGCTCTTAATGAATTCTTCACGTGTTCAACACGCTCGACCTATCAACACTCGCGCGTGGAAAAGAAGGTGGGGCCTTGGACGATAGCTAGCCAACCAGATTTGACGGATATGAATAGGAACGCACTGTTCAAATTTGAATATTGGAAGCAAAATCCAACTGAATCCCAACTTTCTTAGAGTTAGGAACCGTAACTCTTACGTTAACAAATAACACACTTCCGTGAGTGTTGTTGCCGTGAGTGTTGTTGCTAAAAAATGACGTTCATGTTTGACAATATGTTCTGTCATTTTTAAAACTCTTTCAGCGCATCACGTAACTGGCCCTTGTGCCTGTAAAATCACTGAAGAATCTGTAACTAAAATAATTAAAAGGGAACCAAAATAACTGTCGAGGTCTGGAGTTTTCTACTAAAGTTCTGTTCTGTTTGTGTGTCTCAGAGAGCCGCCGTCCTAGCCCGTTGCTATGTTACAGTCGTGTTTGCTAAGAATCCCGCCTCCTCCATGTTAAGATTGGCAAAAAAATTCACACCATCAATCCTCTGGTTGGGAAATAGTCCGCCGCTCACAAACAACTATCCAATCGTAGCACAGGAGGCGGGATTTGTCAGAATACGGGTAGGAAAAAAAGAAATAAAAAGCGCCTGAGTGACATGGCCGTTACCGGCAGTTAGAGTTAGAGACTGAGGAGGGATTACGCTACAATTCCTGCGTGAATTTCCCAAATGGGGTCTCGGTCATTGTGGCGGTGCTGAACATTATTGAAAATGTAAACTCCCGTGAGTATAAAACTGATTTTTAACAACAAGTGTACGAAGACAATGTTATTTTTTTGTGTCTGACGGTGTGTCTAAATCCTACAGCTGACAAGTAGCCAGGCATCAACTGACCACGAAAAAATAGTCTGCATGGTGTCTAAACAGGTGCTGTGCCAGTGACGTTTTATGAGTTTTGAACATTAGGTTATGAAGGAAATTTGACTGTGTGAACTACACTGTGTGGACAAATGTATTGGGACAGACCTCTATTGAATTCAGACGGGCTACTTACTTCCAGTGAAGGGTCTTAATGCTTCAGCATACGAAGACATTTTGGACAACGTAACTTTGTGGACACAGTTTAAAGAAGGTCCTCTTTTATTCCGATATGACTGTGTCCTAGTGCACAAAGCAAGTTCCATAAAGGCATGGTTGGATGAGTTCAGTGTGGAAGAACTAGACTGTCCCCACAAAGCCCCGACCTCAACCCCATCCAACACCTATAGGATGAACTGTATCAGAATTCTCGTCCAACCTCAATGCCTGACTTCATAAATGCCATAGAAAAGTTGCTGTTATAGCTGCAAATGGGGGAAGAACTGCACATTAAAATCTATGGATTTAAATGGAATGTCATTAAAGTCCATGTTGCTGTAATGGTTAGACTCCCCAGTACTTTTGTCCAGGTAGAGTGTCTCATGGATCTTCATTATCATGGTTTTCCTTTGGGTCAGTGTGGGCATCTTACACGACCACCTTCAGACTTAAGACATTTGATTAAAGAATAAATAAGTATTTTTCCAAATATATGACTTCTAGTCAAGTATGTTTGTGAGGAAAAGAGATTAAACTCTGTTTGGTTTGACTACACTAATATTTCTGTTATACACCCAAAAAAAATCCCCAACAAGGCAAAAATAACATCTAACCAATTTCTGTCACTCTGTTGAAGGATATTGGTTGTACTAAGAAGTTCAATCACAGTTGATCAGGGAGCTCTGTATTTTAGGATTTTTTTTTTGCTCTGATTCTGTTTGTTATTTACTCAAGCTGTTATTCTGAAGTCCTGACACTTTTTGAGGATGGCTTAATGTTTCTGACCTCTGCTTATAGATACTGTGGAATGCTCCTGGCTTTGAATGGCATTTGCCCAGAGTGGACCCATCTGAGGGAGACATTCAGAAGTGGATGTAGTCTGATTATTGAGAACTCTTCCACAAACATATGGATTTGAGTACTTCTATGAGACCTCCAGTTGGGTAAGCCATGTTTGAAAAGTTGGTACATGGCCTAAATCTTGAATGTGTCCTCATACTGTTTGTCACTTTGGATAAAAGCATTTGCCAAATGATTGTAATGTAATATAATACACATGTGAGAAATACATTTGCCTGTGTGAAAGAAGAGTCTTGAAAGAAGAACATTTTGTGGTTAGTTGAAAACTGTCCCAACTTCATGGATTTTGGAGATGCCCATTTGTGAAAAGGATGGTCATTACATTGCATCGCATGACATAACATTTATTTAATTTTATCCAAAGCAACGTACAATAAAAGGAAACACTCATGTTTCGGCCACACAGATTTGTTTTGCTGTGTAATGCTCTCTGGTTGTAACTGTGTGTCTATGGGCACATTCTGGCAGCTGCTAGTGTTGAACCCTGTAAGTGCTGCCTTTGTTCCAAGCCTGTAAATGAATTTGTACTATCTCTGTGGCTCTTTTGTCACCTCTGTTGACTCAATAGGCTGACGCTCCTTTTTATAGAGACCAGAGTAGAGGCAAAACAACACAATGATTTAAATCAGAAACTGTTTTCTGTTTTAATTGCTGAACAATTTTGCAATTTTTGGTGTGAAATGTTGTCATGGCCTCTGAAGACTAGAGGTGTTTTCAGTGGATGTGTCATCTGTATGTATGGCATGCAGGTCATTCATCTGTCTTGGAGAAATCTCTGGGCACGTAGAGCAACTCAACTGCCATTGAGAGTTTAGCCCGCCGTTTCTCTCTTTGATGGGACAACAGTCTGCTTTGTGCCTCTCACCCCCGGCCTCCTGTCCTTTTATGTAATCAGACCCCATTCCAAAGCAGAAGCACTGGCCGATTGGGTTTATTTAAAGACTACAGTTGCTGAACATTCTCCCAGCGATGCCTCGTGTGCATCAAAATGTGTCTCATTCACTGAAGTGCGAAATTGTGAAAGTGTGAAATTTTTAATCATATGGAATATTACTGATATGTTTGGAAATTTTGGTGCTATTTCTCTTTTGTGATATGAAGGAAGTCTGTTTAGAATAAGAAATTTGGGCCATTCCAGACGACAGGTGTAATGTGCCACAGTTGGCCTAAAGCTTGTTATTAATGTATCCTAACCAGGCTCAAAGATTTTGTGCTCTGTTAAACTAAAACCTGCAGTAAGCCCCCCACATTGTGGACATTTATAAGTCAGGATAAGTAAAGATTGCGCCGATGTGGAAATGTTGGTTTGTTGCAAATAAATAGGCCATAAACTGTTGAAACTCGGACTAAATCTTTATCTTTCAGCATTATGGTGAAATATAGGCCTAACACTCATTTCTGTAGGGTTCCAAAAGCATTTCTGAACAAAGTTCAGGCATTTTTAATGCTGTAGATCTGCATAATTTAAACGTTCTGCTCTTTTAGAGTCCAGTAAATGTATTCTCAAAGATCAGTTTCTAATATCCACCAAATTGAAACATTTGGCTAATGGCAATTCAGTATTTAAAGGAATTATCAGATGATGTAAGTCCGTTACCATCCTGCATCCCTGATTCTTTTATCAGTCCTCGAACAACCAACATTATTTTTTCAGTGTCTTAGGCTAAAAGCCTAAATTAGATATTAAGGAACTGCACCGGCTTTGGATGCCTTTCAAATTAAAAAATGTCAACAATAAAGTAAGTTAGGCTTTTTTTTTACTATGCTTTTTACATTATTTAACAACTTGTGAATGATCGTCCAATGTACAGTACCTATATTCTATACAGATATTTCCGTCCTCCTACAGGCGTAATCATTTAGGCTGGGTTTTATTAAGTAGAGGCATATAAGAACCTCATCTTTTATATGCTTGCGTCACTTTACTGTTACATTTAGGGGAAACGTGTAAAAACGTGCCACAGAAGCTTGTATTTTGTGGTGAAGAATGCTTAAGCTTGCAGCTGGGCAACCACCTTTTGTAATTTAGAGCCTGCGGCTTAAGAGGCCTCTTTAGACTGTGTATTGTCTGTAGTTGATTTTGCCTGAATTTAAAGAACATCGGGTCTGGCCTCTAATTATCGACTGAAGTCTTTCGTTAGGTTTTTAGCTGTTGTTTATCTAAGTGACTCTCACAAAGATAATGCAAGACAAATTTTATAGTAAGTTTTGTTTTTGCAGTAAAGTGTTCCAGGCCTGCAGTGCCATAAATCTTTATCTTAACCTTTCCTGGCCTTCTAAGGACCTTCATTGTACCTGCTAAAATCTCAAGAGTGCGATAAGAAATGTTATTTTATCTTGCAGTTCTTCTGTCCTCTCCTCTCTTCGCTTGTATCAAATGTAGAGAAAACTGTAGGATTGTTTTTTAAATAGTCCCCGGCAGGCTGGCCTTGATTGCCTTGTGAGTGGGTCTCTGAGGAGCTTCAGGCAGTATCTGGCTTAGGTTCGCTGTTTATCTGTCTGTAGCATTGCCAATAATCTGCTCACTGTTTTTGAGCAGCTTATCAGGGCTTGCATGTTGGTGTGGTGCTACATAGTAATAAAATGAAGAGTGTACCTGCCACACAATAACAATAGTAATGAGAACAATTCTAGGAAAAAAACCATGAATAACGTTACATTCGTCTTCAACATGTTTTTCAACCCAATTCAGATTTACGCTAACAAATCAACAGCAAACGAAGCCTACACTCTAAAGCGCATGCAAGGACCTGCTCTTTCCTAATAAACAATTTAATCAGGAATCTAGCTCAAACACTATACAAACCCCCTCATTAAACTGTATCATATTCCTCACTGCAGATATTTAGATTTCTTTGTCAACTTCCTAACACGCTTCACTGCTGCAGGTTGTGATATATGTCTGTTTACATCAAAAGCGCGTCAGCAGCGTGAGAACAACACTACAAAACGAAAAACTGGAAGAGGATCAGCCTTAACAAATGCGATACTTGATTTGGAATACTATTTCGATCCCTTGGTTTGAATCAGAACATACGTGCTGGTACAGTGACAGGTAATATATTTGTTTTTTTAACAGTAGGTTGAAGGAATATACTTACCATGATGCTTATGTAAGGCTGGTCACAAGAGAACATGTCCCTGTCATTGTCATCCTTCTTGACTTTGGCACAAAGGCTTCGTCTTAAAGAGCAAATAGACACGTGTCCAAGTTTCAAACTCAGGACTAAATAGCCCTTAGTCTTTTCTTAGGCCACCAACTAGCCATTGAGTGGTGTTTCAGTTCATTTGGCTGACAGTGATGACAGCTACTTTATTTCAGTAATGAATCAAATTCATTTGAATTTAGTAAACTGCTTCTACAAAGAAAGGGGACATGGAAGCTTAACCCTTATAACTCAGGGTGTAAAATCTCATTTCAACGAATTTAAATGGTGTAAAACAGTCTAAAACCAGTGTTTGCTTGTCTACACACTTGCTGCACTCCAGACACCCCTCCCCCTCGGCTTTTCCCCACCCACTTATGGGAAGAGACTATCCTGAAATTTCTTCCAGGTTCCAAGGTTTTTAAGACCTTAAATAAAAGAAATTTGAGCAGTTCAGTTCTTTATGGACATTTGCATGTTACACTATTTTGTATAGTTGTTTTATTACATTTTTTAAAAATGTATTTGTCCGAATACAGCATTCGTAAAAAACTAGTTATTTGTGCCAATCCGAATACCGTATTTGTATTTGTCTCCACCCCTAATATATTGTTATTTAATTACAATAACAATTCTGTGCAAAATCCAGGGGAACTTCCATATAAGGAGTTGTTTTACTGTATGATGTAAATTTACCCTTTTGATGTGCCACTCATTAATAGCCCTATCTTTATTAATAGCCCTATCTTTACATCATGGCCAAAGAGAATAAAATGAAGGACCACATAGATCATGTGCAAGCCTGACTTATCTTTCTGAAGGCAAAACCTTACCTGATTGGAGAACATCTTTCTGTAAATTGGAAAACTGAACGGTCAGTAAACAATTGCTTTCCCACCATGTTGCTGAGCTACAACCAGTCCCTGTGGACACTCAGTTCACACTGTAAGTGATCTCCTACATGGCTGTGCTTAAGGTAGATGCATTAAACAAAGTGCTCCCTTTTCCCCCCTGAAATCAGTACAGTTACAGTAGGTGAACTAAGGTACTTTGCAAGTATTAAAAGTAGAAATAAAGTCAAACCTTCACCTGATTCTTTGATTGCTTGTAGATTAATTCATATGAATCAAAATGATCTTCTAGGGTCTTATATTGAAAACTGAGCCAGTGAGGACAGATGTAGTCACGCAAACAGCCTGGCTAGCACTGGTGAGGAGTTGTGGCTGTTGGTCTTATTTTTATTTTAATGTATTTTGCATAAAATCACCAGCCAACATCTACAGTCTGCCTGGGGTTATGTATGGTCCACTTGTAGTATTTTCTCTTTCTCTAGATCAGTGAACTAGCAGTTGAATGACTTTATCTGGATTCATGTGTTCCTACATGAACATGCACTGATATGGCTGTGTAGACTTCAGGACGTGTCTCTGCCCCCATTCGTCTGCTGTTCAGCCACCAGAGCTTAAAATAGATACAACAGATAGTGTTTTCCATCAAGCTCACTATATCATCAAACACTCCCTCACACATACACACACCCTACACCTTACACAGTTCCAAGTCTTAGACAGGAGTGCATGAAGTGTGTCAGAGCACTTGGGTGGAGATTCCATAAAGGAAACCTTTTGGTAAAGAAATGTTCCTACTTTGGGGTTTTATGGTCAGTAGAATGTGCCAGTTGCATTCAGATCATAGACCAATAGGCCATAATTTATTTAAAAAGTACCATGACAGTGGGTGTGACCTCGTTTTCAAAAACTTGAAGTAAATAAGGGTTCTGGCTTTACTTATCCTTAACGAAAACATCTTGCAGGCTGAAAGGCAAGAGGTGAGGTTTGCCTTCTCTGGCAGAGCACCAATGCCCAAAATATCCTTATATTTTATAGTTAGCGGACATATGTAAAAATACCAACTTTCCTGGCACAGGCTAGCATGTGTCTGCTGGCAGTAAATGAATTACTTCCATGATCATGAGTAAGACATGCCAGGTACTACTCACATTGTATGTCATGAGGAAATAGAAGTGTTTTTGGGAAAAAATAATAGGGATGGGAAATGTTAAGGAAGTTTGTGGTGTAGAATTTAACCCTGGCTGTCAGTTTCATCTGCGTTCGGATATAGTAGCTTTGGTGTCCTCCATGAGCTGGGGTGTGTCATAGAGCCTGTTATGCAGAGCCTATTTTTGGACATTGCAGCCAGGCCCTTTTGTAGAAGCTGATGTTGGCCTTCATGGCTCACAGTTTAAGGGACTGTTGTCGAATAGTCAAATGTACCAAATTCTATCCTCTCATTATATGAAGGTTATTGGCCAAAACCCCTCTGAGCATTGTGCAAAGTTTCAGGCTTCAAGATATGTGACATATATTTTTCCATAAGTTTGCTCTGTGAAATATTTTGTATACTAAGTTATCCTCGCTTTAATGTGCTGTGAAGGGCAGGGTAATAATAATGCATTCACCCATGAATAGCTTTCCTGAGCTTTCGTGGAACACCGTAAAGGCGATGTTTAAAAGGAATGTCTAAATATCTGCATACTTCAATGTATAGAATTTCAGATTTGAACAAAAGCTGGAAGTTTTCTGTAGAAAATGCCATTCTAGATTAATGTTGAGTCAAGATAATTCACCCCATTGATGGTGAGAACCGGACGTCTGAAGAGTTCAAGGCTGCAGGCAGGGTGAGGATCACTAATCGCTGGTGTGTGTAATTCGCTCAGCTGCTGAGGGAGTATGGAACTGGTTAATTGTTATTTCCTGATGCTCTCTCTATACCCTGCAGCTTGCCCTCGTGGGTCCTCTTCTCTCGTGGCCTTGTTGGATTTGCCACATGCTGTTTGTCCTCTGCTGCTCACTTCTCGCTTTTACACATCTTTTCTCTCAGGGGATGACTTGATTCAGGTGAGGGTCAATATTGCATAAAAGGGCCATGATCACTAGCGAATAGAAGCATGGTTGGCATTTAGGGGGCAGTTGTTAATTTACTGAAGAGCCAATAGAGGTGCGGTATTTGAGTTTACTAAAGAGCAATTGCTGTGGCACATGAATTAGTTTAGACCATTTTTAAAATATGTTTACTATTAAGGGGACTGAAGATGTCTCTCAAGGGGATGAGAGGTTTATGGGGGTACAGAAAAAATTGAATAAATATGCTTTTTATAATGGAACATGTTTAAAATGGTAGATGGTCAAAATCGAAATTGTATTAAATGTGCCAACCATTCACAAGTTACCGCTATCCAGGAGGCCAATTAATAAGAATAGCTGTGTAATATGAAGGTCAGCAATGGCTGTTTTAGGACTGCTGATCTAAAAGAGCATTGTATATAGGCACTTTGCGCAATATTTTAATTTCTTCTTGGTAATAGATCATTGCTGGTTAGTCACATGGTTTCTCTTAAAATAGGAATGTGGCAAAAACCCTGGTCTCAGAGACAAAGAGGCATTTGCTCTTCTCCAGGACCTCCATGAGGCTTCTTATTAAAATTCAGTAATTCATACTGTCCTTTTTTAGAGCATTGGTGAACTGGCCAAATGGAACTGTTAGAGTTTGCTGGGAAATGTGGAAATGCTCTTAGGTGAAGTGTGTACTTTCTATGCAAGTCTCAGGAGAGAAGCCCGACTCGGGCTGTTAATGACATCTCCACAAAGCCAAACCACATCAGAGGAGCCACATCAATCGCAATGCAATTATTCTCAAATGCAGTGTAAGCAATCAATATGAAAATCAGAAAACAGCGATGTCTGGGGATGAAAGCCACAAAACCATGCATGGCACCTCCAAGAACAGATTTCCTAGCTAGTGCTGGCACAGCTATGATTTCTGATCCCGAACTGTTTAAGTGCTGATTTTGATTATTTGTAACCCACTGCAAGCAAACATGTGGTGAGCTGGCTGAATCCATGCTGCAAGTGCATTAGAAGCTGGTGGGGTGTCCAACATTATGGAACAGTTTTTGAACCTGTGTTTTAGCCACTGCCAAAGCACTGACCTATCTAATGAGTGTAAGACGAGTGACGCTGCTCTGGAAAGAGGAAGCGCAGGGCCATGATTAGTCGGCTGCCACTAATTTCTACTGTGAGACTTGACATTGCATGCTGTTTGCGAACTGTAACTATATTTACCCTTGTTGTACTGATGGCAGAAGAACACCATATGCAGATCAGCTTACTTTTTTATGAGCTGTCCAGATTTCAGTATGTGTTTTGATCAATCATTTCTAATGTGTAAATATAACTGTACATAATATTTCAGGTCAGGCATTAATCATGCTGCATTTGCCTATTTTTAACAGATAAGGTAATTATCAATGGAATTGGCAGATATTTGTCCATTAGTCATTACTATATTGTATTTAACTCAGATTATGTACAATTTAATCATTCATTTCTACAAAATAATACAAATATATTGCAAACATCTATTTGGCAAAAGTATTCATAAAAAATGCATTACAAATTTTTAAGATCAGCCTGTGGCTTCTTTAGCCTTTGAGTTCATGAGTCTAAATACTTCTACTAAATTGGTAATCAAAGGCACACATTGTAGAAAGGTCAGTTGCTACAGTGTAATAATAACTATGCCAGGCATCTGAATACATATCAAGCAGACACCAGTGGAGGTCATGGAAGTAAATATGAGACCCTTAAGGGGTGGACAACATGGCAAATATGTATAATGTAAATACCCTTTTTCACAATTCTCACAAAACATGTTCACAATACATATGTTGTGAGTTAAACATTTCACTCACTGCACTGTCAAATTATCTGAAAAAAATTGAACCCTGCACTGATCGAAAAAGTGTAATTTATAAAAGTGATGATGAATAATGTAATTTTATCCAAGCAGCTGTTATGTTTACCTACATGAAAATTAGAGCCATTAACAGTTCAACTATCAATATCCAGTTCACTGGCCTCTGCTTATACAAACAACTTCACCAGGTCACATTTCCAATGAACAACAACATAAGCAGCTAGTCTAAATAAACTTTGCAAGTGACCTTTAGTTAATGTCGTGTTGCATTGCAGAAAAAACATTGTATTTATTAGATGCTATAGTCCTTTCAGGTAACACATAGATTTCATTGTTTTTGACCGTATTGGTCAGTGAGAGTGGAGTTGTAAATAAGTAGCCTGTGAGTAGGGTAAAATGTGGTTCTACTGGCTATGCAAATAAACACTGATACCACTTTTCTAAGAACAATTGTTTAGTATCTACACTCATCGTGTGTTTATCCAGTAACAATGTAGATGCATAATTTACAATTATAGTCCAATTATTTAACATTTTTAATCTCCCAAGCCTTTACCTCCTACATCAATGGTTATGACCCCCACAGGACCCTCAGGGAAAAGATATTATTTGAGTAGTGTATCACTATAAGTACAGTAGTGAAACTGACATGGTAGTGTTTGTACATGTGTGTGTGCTTGTGTGTGTGTGTGTGTGTGTGTGTGTGTGTGCTGTGGATTCTGCACTAAGAATAAAGCGGGTAAGCATTAGTCATTACTGACCAAACATGGATTAAGGAAGGCCAGCCGGAGAACTGCGTACAGGTCCTGGGCACCCACAGCTCCTGATGCACATGAGAAATGAAGGCCCTGTCTAGTCTAATACCACAGAAGTTCTGTAAGTTCAGGCTAAATTCAGGGTGACTGTGATAGATGGGTGTCAGGTGCCACTGTTTGCTGCTTATTGAACAGTGTAGCTATAGATCGGTCAGAATGCTCATTCTGACCCCTGTACCCCAACGAAATGGAAATGGAGTGTGTGCACAAGATCCTGTCCACTGAGTAATGGAAGAAGGCCTGGTCTGATGAATCATGTTTTCTCGTATATCATGTGGATGACTGGGAGCATGTGTGGAGAAGACATGTCATCAGTCTGGGCACCTAGACATTGCTGGAGAAGTACATGCCTTCATGCACCCTGCAACCTCCTCTTAAAGGATCTGCTGCTAACATCGTGGTGCTGAATCCAACAACTTGTGGAGTCCAGGTTGTTTTTGCAGCATGTCGGGGAGTTGAGAAAATAGCCCGTGGATGTAGATACAAGGTAGCTGTGCCTAATGAAGTAATGAACTAATTCTTTCTAACTAAGTAGTCTTTGCTGCGGTGAACTGAGCAGTGTTAGAGCAGGACAGACACTACAAATAGGGCAGTGGTACTCAGGTCCAGAACTGAAACTTTGTGAAATTCTCAGTTAACAGAACATAAATACTGAGGACAGACAGTCACTTAATTAGGTTCACCATTGACAACCGAAGTCTAGGGCTCCCAATAATCAATTAAATAATCAATTAATCTATTAATTGTTTTAACGATTAGTCGCATAATCTAAACAATACATTTTTCCTTGATGCCATTTTTCCCAACTTGTTTACTTTTGTTTCTTCAGTGCAGCAAGAATTAAGTGGCCTTACAACCTGTACACTTTCAGCTCCACCCTCACCTGGATGTTTACAGTGAATATTGCCAGACCTCATGACTGTCACGACCTTGAATCACAATAGAGCAGTAGGAAAAAGTACAGTTTACCATAATCTTTTCAAGAAGTTAATCATTGTATCATGTAATAATCCTGACAACCATGGATATTTTCATATAGTTTATATGAACCGCACCCCTCATTCTGAGTTTAGCCTAAGTTTACTTCACAGGATTTCAGAGAGTAAAACTTTCATTTTCCCTCCCAAAGAATACCAGAGATATAATACTGAATGAAAAGTAACCTGCTTTGAGAAAACTTGACCACTCATGCCACACCCCTACTGGTCACACCGTAGCTGCACAACTGCTGCTGTAGATATTTTATTATATAGAGTGTTTATTACTTTGCTTTTTCTAGTGGCACACTTCTGTGCTTTTCATCTTTGCAATGTGGCCCTGCAGTGTTTCTTCCACCATAAGGGAACGTGTTAGGCAGGTATAAGATTCTGACGGTATGGTAACCTTGGATAAAAATATCACGGTTTCACGGTATTGTAATTACTGCTCTACAA
>JBBMFX010558039.1:0-16144 GCA_037832545.1 Rhabdalestes septentrionalis
CTAGCCACCAAACTGTTCTCCAGAGGATAGGGGCCCGAGTGCTGCAGCAGGTTAGCAGAAACGATAGCAGACTATCTTGGAGGAGAGAAGAAAGACTGGCTGCTGGAAAACGAAGGCTGGGTAAGCATTTGTGCTGAGACACTGTGGTGGGGCTGCACTATTAAAACCAGTATGGCGAATATAGTACTGCATACAGGGCATATATTCTAGACAATGTGGAAAAAAATGGTTCACAGAAGCTTAATGGGGTGCTAAAACAAAGTTTGATACTGTGGCTGATATTGATTTTGTTTATCCTGAAATCCACTCATTCAGTCATTCTTTACATCCCTTAGAACTGAACAGAGTGTTTTGGCTGACATATGTAATCGAGCTCTTCTGATTGGCTGTCTGTCTCGTTCATTAATCAGACCAGGCTGAAACACACCTTATAGCGGTGCTCTAGGCTGAACAAGCGGATAGATAAATGTTTCTGCAAACAAAAGTGTTGCATGAAAATTTCTGAGAAGAAAATGAGATTTTTCTGTTTAACATCATTTTTCATATGTTCTAAAATGTGGTTTGTGTACATGAGGATATTTTCCATCTGTGGTTTAGTGTTGCGCTCAATAGAATCAGGTGGCTTAGTTTAACAGCAGCACTTTTTGGAGGGGAAGTGTTTGACACACATTTTTGAGCTCATTGCCCTTTAGCTTGTGTTGAGTGTGGGAAGTGCAGTCAAGATGAAAGGGAAATGAAGAAGTGATCTGCTGTAAAGAACTGCTGAAATCTACTGAATTCAGGTTGGCAGAGAGAATTTGGGGTGGGGTGGGGGGGGGTTCCCCCTTCTGGGGATTTCGGTGGATTATTGTGATGCAATCTACCATAATGATTTGGGGGGGATTTTCTTCTCTACTTGTTTTGGCACAGTGTAATGATAACATGTGTGAGATGGTGGACTGATCGTTAGGGGACTTTTGAAGGCCTGGGCCACTTCTCTACAGTTTCAGCTGAAGATCCTGAGCTGAACAGGCAGAGCCCCGGTTTGGGTTCAGTGTGGAACAGGTTCAGCCCAAGAGAAGGTTCTGGAACAGACACGGAACCTTCCTGTGGCTTCTGTGTTTATGGCAATGAGAGAGTGACCGAGGCCAAACCCGGTCAGGAAAGTGTGTGGGAGCGTCTGTCTGTCCTTCTGTCCCTCCTCTTTCTCTCCCTTTCTTTTTTATGCTTTTTTTTTTTTCAGCTTTTTTCCCCCCCGCACCTCCATCCTGTCCTTTCTCTTATCCGTTTCCTTTCTTTTTCTTTCACACTTTTTTCTTTCTCATTTTATATCCTTTTTATTTTTTTCATGTGTCCATTCTTTTCTCCTCAGTGTTTTTTGTTTCTTTCTAACTTATTCTCACCTTTTTTCCTTTGTCATTTGTTTTCACCTCCTTTCCTTCTCTCTCTTTCCCTTTTTTCTTTCTTTCTGTCCTTCAACTCTTTTCCCCTTTCTTTCATTTATTTTTTTCTTTCTTCCTGTTTCTTTTCCTCTGTCTATTCTAACTTTTTTTCCTTTTTTCTTTCAGTCTTCTGTCTCTCATTCATTCTTTCTTCTGTTTTTGTGTTGCTCTTTAAGGCACAGTGAGTCTCTGGCTACTCATAAACCAGGAATGAACCCCCCACACCACCCACACACACACCACCCCCATTCACAAACCACAAGACACAGAAATTTCGGCACTTTCTATGACCTTATTTGGCCCTGTTTGGTAATGTGGTGTGTGCGCAAATAGTTGCTGTTATATCAGTAACTGAGAGGCTGCAGGCTCTGATGGAACATGTTGGTCAATGACGCTGCACGTCCACTTCCTCTCAGTGGAGGGATTTCAGTTCTGTGTTGTTCCGTGAAGGCTTTTCTGCTTATCCGGACTTCTCCTTTAACGCAGGGAGAGACTCAGCCAGACCTGGTTATTCATTAAAGCACATCTGAGGGAGGTTTACACTCCATAAAAGCTGTACCAGACCCTTCTGTCTCTCTCTCACACACAGTTTTTGTGTCTTTTCCATGTAAATACTAACTCACAGCTGGCGGCGGACTGGACGACCACAGCCTTTCAGTCTTTTGTGTAACAGGCGGTTGATCTCCACGCTTCATGGACTTTAAAACACTTGCCTTAAAAAGAAACATGAAAAACTCAGACAAATATCCACCACCTGGACTTTTCTGACCGGTACAGCAGGTGCTCTCTGCAGACATCTGCTCGGCTCACCACTTTAAAAACAGCCCCCCTCGTTTTCGGGCGAGAGTGAGGGCTCTAAGCTGAAAAGAATTCAAAGCACTGAGATGTGTCTGGGACATTTATGTCCCAGTGTTCCCAGTATTCCCAGAACTAGCGAACCCCCTCATTTCTGCAGCTGCTGATTGTGAAATTTGTCAGTTCAGCACCTTAAATGGCCTGTGTTGCATTAAAAAAACACTTTGTTTTTGTGAGGTCACAAAAGCCAGCATGTTTACATAAATCCAGCCTCTGACAGTTTAGCCCCACCCATTTTCAATTTTGTAAGTATTGTTTCAACCTGGACCGCTTTTTGAAAAAAATGACATAAAGGGCAGCCAGTCAAAATGGAGCTCGTTTACATATGCATTCAGCTTTACAGTCTCTGTGAAAGAGTTGATGAATAGTTGTTGTGTGTTTGTTGCTGTGATTGTGTGATTCTGATGGTGTTTTTTGTGTTTTTGTTTGTGCAGGAGGGGTTCTGTAAGTTCGTCGGCAGGGCGGGGCGAGTCAGTCAGGACTCTTCCATGAAGACGGCGCTGTTCGCTGCCGCCGGGGTCGGGTTAGCAGGACTGACCTTTCTCCTAGTGCGCTGACCAGCACCTTATTTATTTAGACTTTTATTCATCTCCCTTTCTCTCGTGCTCCCCATTTCTTTTTCTCTTGCTCTCAATCATTGTTGCCTCAGTCATTCACTTGCTTTTTTTAAATTTTTTGCGCTCTGGTTGTTTCCTCTTATCTATTTAATTCCTGCCTCCTTTGGTTGTTTTCTCCTTTCTCAGACTTTTCTTTTTTTCCTCCTGCTGTTTTATATTCTGTTTGTTGACGGAGTGAATATTTTACTTTTTTTAAGCACCAGTTTCAAGGCCTCTATTGAATGTTGTTTGCACATTTGTACCACCAGTCTGTCTCTCCCTCCCTGTCTCATCTCTCCTCTCCTCCCTAGTCTCTCCTTTCTCTTCTTTCTCTGTGCTATCTGTCTTCAGTCTTTACCCCTTTTTCTCCCTCTATCCCTTCTCTCTTTGATTGTAAAATCTGAACATGGCCTTCACAGATCCTGAAAGTGATGAAAGCTTGCATATCTTTCATGGTGCATTTTAATTTTAGAGTAGTCACATTGTTTTGTGTACATTCTCTTAGTCTAGATAGTGTTTAACAGGTTTTCTGGGGTGGGTTGACAAAGGAAACTCACAGAGGATGAAAACAGTGGTTTTCATTCATTTATTTTTTTTGCTTCTGTGTTTGGTGCTTTTTTTTTGCTTAGTTATTTTGTTTTGTTAAGAATTGTTTTTGCTCTGAAAAGTTGATACACCAAGGTAATGGTGCGTTTGAAACGCACAAAAGTAATATATTATATTTATATGAATAAAAATGTAAACAGCAGCCAGAAACATCTCATTACTGTATATTGTCTTAGTTTACATTGAGTATCTTTGGGCGTTTGTTTTTTTTGTTTGTTTGTTTTTGTTTATTTTTTTGTTTTGGTCCTGGTTTGTACATTTAAAGATTTTGGAAGGTGCTAATCTGTTCAATTCCTCTTTTACAGCTCTTCTATGACTTCTCAATTACTCATGAGTGACCAATTTAGTTTGTAAAATTTATTTATTTACCATTTGAAGAACAAATTGTAACTATTTAGGCAATTTTTCCCTATGTTGATGAGAAACATATTTTTACATCTTTTTATTTATTTAACACTTTCTTAATAAAAACGTTTACCATAAAATTTGTAGTAATTTCAAGTGGTACAAATCTACTCTAAACCTTAATTCTTATTTATTTCTCCTTTTCTTGCAAAACCAGTGCTCCAGATCTTTAACATTTAGAAGTTCAGATGTTTTTCATTTCTTTATGAAACACCAGACTGGTGAAACCACAGATCAGGTTTGAGACGTGATTCGAAGGTCAGCATAACTTTCGAAACGTGTGTTCAGAGTGAAACTAGCTGTACCATAATGCGCATGTTGACTTTCAGTAAGGGAAACCTGCCCCAAGCTTGTCTCAATATGTCCCATCAGTCATGGGTGAAACAGCTTTGAAGGACCATGCAGTCTGTACCACCAGAAGAAATAATGGGTTTGTGCTTAAATCAAAAGGATACTGGTGAATGTACCCATTTTAAACTAAGGCTGTGTGATACATCTGTTAATCACCTACTCGATCTCTTTAATTGTGAGATCATGAAAAGCTATCTAATGCTAATTAGCCTTGAACCAATGGCAGTGTTTCTGACAGTGTCCAATCACAGCTCCAGTGACTTATCGGGAGTTCTGATGAATTGAGGTCTTCATGTAATCTGACAAAAGTTGGATTACACATACCAATCAGATTAGTGTGGTGCTGCACGCTCCTCACAAATTAGACAGTGATAAGGGTCTGATCACACACTACTCTTCAATCATTGGAGGAAAGACATGAGAAACAACAAGGACTGGTCTGATCACCAGTTTTGGGAGTAACGCGTTAAAAAAGTAACTAATTACTGTAAAGCATTAATTTACTCGTTACAACTGTCAGTAACGCGCGTTACAATGTATTTTTAAACCGGAAAGAAGTTTTTTATTCTCCTTCATAAGAATTCGCCCAAATCACCGCAAGATCAGCAGAGGAGAAACGTCCGTGCAAATTGTTTCACTTCTTGTAGTCAGACAGAGTAGGGGGACGTCCTCTTTTCCCCGGACATGTCCTGTTTCTGAGACCTGCGTCCAACATCCGGCTGGAATTTTAGAATCCTTCGGGATTTTGAGCCACCTAAACATTCGTCACGTTATGGGCATCTCTCATAACCTAAAAGACCAGAACGGCCATGGACCCGAGATGCACACGGCCAACATCTAACACCCCCCGCACCGGCCCAGCTGGTAAAGAAAGTCCGCGCTAATGTGTCCTCTCCGTCACAACCCCAAATCTGGGCACCCTAGAGATGAGTGATTCTGCAACTGATCTAATATCGGATGTGTTATGAGCCAATTTAGCATCATGAGCTATATTTACACGGCCAAATCCATATTTCCTGTTATTTTGGCAAGAGTAACTTAAAAGTAATGCAATAGTAGTGTAATGCCTTACATTTTAAATACAGTAATATTGTAATGTAACGAATTACTTTGAAATGACAGTAACATAAAGGGTCTGATCACACTACTCTTCACAGACACTGTCTGATAGAGGATGAACACACCCTCCACAAACAGTCTGACGTAGAGTCTAATCAGTTAGAAAATAAAAATAGAAGCAGTTAATGAAAAGGAGAATGAGAATGGCACTAATGTCAGAAGTTTGTTTGGTGTCAGGAACCATATATTTGCAGGTTTATTACAGATTCCTCTACTGGAGCTCCACACTGGGCTCCACCTTCTCTCCTTGTCTGGTCCTGGTCTTTTGAAGATGCTCATGTTTCTCTGAACTTTTACCCACTGAAACCTGACGAGCTCATTGCGCAAACTGTGCTTTGCTAAACGTGACCTGAACATCAGATCACTTTACGGCGTGGAACACCAAGCGCAACGCTATCGTGTGGCTTTCTGGCAGAGGATCCAAGATACCTGATCTTTCCAAAAAAAAATAAAAAATAGGAAGACAAAGATAAGTTGAGGCAGCTGTTAGCATAGAAGCTCAAAAGCATTGTGGAGGTGATGATGCTGGTGTCCACTGTCCGTCAGGTGTTCTTATGCTCTTGACTCTATAGCCTTGGTTCTTCGTAGGTTGTTGAGAAGCATCTAAGAACCAACTCTTTGAGGGTGATTATGCAGGTTATTGGCCAACTGACACATTTTCCACACTTATGATGGAAGCCAGGCCAGTTCGGAAAACGAAAATTCATCATAAGATATTTTCTCTCCACCCTCTTTCTGCTTGAAAAAACTTATTTTAATCCCACTTTAAGATTTTGACCATTTTCTCACTCTTAAATTCAGTTCCATAGAAAGTGCCTTCCTCTAATCTCAGCCCGATCCCAGTTTAAGGTCCTAAAATGCTCTTGCTTTTTTCCTCACCGCTCTTATCTTTATTTGTCTCAGATCATCAGATCTTCAGATAAAGCATGAACTGCAAAATATCTTCTTTTGCTTCTTTTTTGTCCTAAAGAGTGGTTTAAGAGAAATGAGACAAAGAAAATACTTCCTCTTGATTAGCCAGGCAATTATTATTTATGATTTTAAAAACATATATGTACATTTTGCACAATTATTACCTTATTTGTAATTGATCGTCCAAGACACGTGTACTTCTTTGGTGTTGTGCTTGCAATTTGAGGCTAACATGCTTATTAACATCTCTAGAATGATGCTAACTGCAGACTTGGGGTGGAGCCAAATACAAATAAGGTATTCGGAAAGGCACAAATAACGTGTGTTTTATGAACACCGTATTCGGACACTGTGTGCAGTGGTGTGTTCACCTATTGATCACTTTCACTTTTAGATATTCCGCCTCCCTGCCCCCATCACACGCTCAAGTTCAGGAGGAGATTCGGGGGGTGGATGTTGTTTGCGCGCTGCATTATGAGTTTTACTGGAATACAACTACAAATACGAATACGAATAATTTTCAAAAAACAGTATCTTGTCAGCCTCATGCTAACTGTTCCACATAAGCTTGTGCTAGCTTTGCAGGACCTATTATAAAATTCAAGAGGCAAGTTTGCACTAGACCATGTCTTGGCTGGTTCCGTGTATTTGAGGTAAATTCTTCACCAGAGGTTTTCTCCACACAGATGGACCAAACTGGACATGTTCAGGTTTCGAATGTGAATGCTTCAGCAGTGTTAAGACATCAAAGCTCAGCTTTGGATGTTTTTCTGCATTTTACTATCCAAAGAGTTAGCTTGTCCAAGCCCAGATCAGCTGAGGAAAGTATCTGCTGACGTGGTTAGAGGAGGTCAGGAGTATCTCCAGCTTTTGCATCAACAGACAGATTTAGTTGCTGATTTGCATGAACTCTTCCGTTTCCCTGATTGCTGCCAGATCTTTGACTGGAGGGTGATAGTGTGTGTGTGTGTGTGTGTGTGTGCGTGTGTGTGTGTGTGGCATAGATGCAATAAGGGTTTGCAGATAAAGACCTCCTCTGCTGATGGGTCTGGATGGAGATAAGAGGTGGTCTGGTACAGAAGATTTTGGAGTCCAGGATCGGTTGGTGGGTATTGGACACTCTTAACTGGAGATTTATTTAGGCCTGTCAAATATGAAAGATATATGCCCCAACAACGCTCCCACCCCACCTGACATTTTCCTGAAATTGACATTTCCATAACACTTTCCAAAAGCTCAGATAGGGGCAGTGATCCAAGGTAAGAACGAGAGAGAAAAAAGCTACAGTACTTTGGCACTTTTCAAAATATTTAACAGTGAATGTTTGTTCACATTGATATCACTAAATATATTAAATCAAATTATAAAGAATAAACACAAATAACATTATACAGTTAAACAGATAAAATACATCATTGTGTTCCTTATGGAAGTCCGGTAGAGTTCTTAGTTAACTATTAACTATTAGTTAATCAGAGACCTGGTTTGATTCAATCAGTCCTTCATTATTTTAAATCAGGAGCTGCTGATGGAATTTCACAAATCCAAACATTCTTACTGATTTCATGTTTGTTTGCATCTATTCTAATTCTAAATTGTAATTCTATAGCAGAAAGATACATTCACACAAAATTCACACATTAAACAATTTGCATTTCTGCTTCTTGCAGTTATACTTTTCACAGAACCGTAGATGGAGAGAGAATGAGGGAGAAGGAAATAAATGAGAGAGATGAGAAGAAGAGTGAGAAATTGATGTTTTCCTTTCTGATTCTTTGTCTCTCCCTTGTTCTTTCTGTTCTCTTTCTTTCTATTTTTTCCCTCATTTTCTCTCACAAATTTTTCTAAATTATTTTTTCTCTTTTTTTCCCCACACACTCCCCCTTCCCATTGCCTTTTTCTCTCCTGTTTTATATTTTCACTGCCCCCCCTTAACAAAAAGGCTCACTAGACAAAAACTCAAGATGGCGTTACCATAGTAACCAAGGCATTCCTGTGTGTGTGAGATGTTTTGTGCGTGTCGGTTCCTGTCTGTCTGCAGGCTGAAGCTCTGCCGCTTCTGTTCAGTGGTTCTGGTGTGGTGTTTTCCCAGCACTGCTGAATACAAGAAAATGTTCTCCCTTTAGAGAAACTCTCTGGCATCTGCAGTCACCGCCCCTCCCCCGAAACCACATCAGAGCCCAGACGCGATGCTGCGTGAGCTCGGAGATTATGCCATGTGTAGCTGATTGTGTGTTTGCCTTCTCAGACTCTGAGGCTGTGATGGGGGCCGACAGCATCTCCAGATGCAAATGCAGGTAGCAGACCCCCCACTACACACTCACACACACAAACACCCATCCCCAGCTCGGGCCTCTGATTCAAACCCACACTCGTTAACTTTCATTCTGAGTTACAGCATGCTTAACACACTGATCACTGAAGCAAGGGGTCATGAAAGGCCAATGGAACGGGTCTATGCACTAAAGAGGAGGTGGAGCACATGGATCTATGATGCTAAAGAGGTGGTGGAACTACCAGGTTTATCGTGCTGAGGGAGTTGTGGAACTAACTAGTCTTTGATGCTAAAGAGGTCATGGAACAAACAGGTCTGTCATGCAAATTAGGCTGTGGAACCCACAAGCCTGTGACATTGAAGGTTGCTGAGGAACTAGCGGGTCTATGATGCGAAAAGTGTTATTTAACTACCAGGTATATGGTGCTAGAGGAAATTTATTGTAAAAACGGTCATGGAACTATTTGGGTCAATGTGATATAATGTTTTTGGAAATAATATGTCGGTGATGATGAAGCGTTTGTGGGGCTAACAGGTCTATGTCACTAGGTATGGAACTAAAAAGTCCATGGTTCTATCAGGGCTATTGAACAGCTGGGACTGACAGACCAAAGAGGTTATGGAGCTAACAGGTTAGAATGCTGGAGGGGGTGAGGGTTACAATGTTAAAGGGACTATGGAACAAAAAGGTTTGAAATGGCGAAGAGGGCTCTTATGTCTGGTGTGCTAACTCTCTAACCATGCACTATTTTTAACATCTCTCTTGGATTCTCATAAGGCTCTTTGCTCTTAGGGGGTCTTCCTGCCCCTGTCACCCTTAGCAACGCTCACCTGGGAGCTACAGATGCTTTAAAACAAATGACCTGGAATAGCTTTAAGTTAACTGTATGAAGTCTAACCACAGGACATATACTGATTAAGACCTAGGTTTTTAAAATGCTCCTGTTCGTTTGCTGAGGAAACACCAGCGCATGTTGCCCAAGGAGAGAACATAGACTCTCAACGGCCTACAGCAGGAAGCGGCTCTGATACGATCATCCTCCACAGAGTCCCTGAGGTGTATTAATAGCACTGAAGGAGAAAGCCTGGGAGAGTTCAGTGGAACAATGTGTCCTCAGGCTTTCACGGCCGTATCAGGCGCTGGTGTTGGGCCTATGGGTGCGGTATGTTCTCCCTGCACCACCCAGATATTTTGGTAACGGAAGACGTCTCTCTTTATTGTGTTCCCATGTGAAATTTCGCATGTGAGTCTGGAACATGGAGTGATAACCGCGATATAAACAGAAGGAGGCTTGGGAACAGAAAGGAGCTCCGCCGGGTAGAGTCCAAGGACATCCTGCCTGAATGCCAAGCTGCACCAGGTTTAGAATTTGAACCCAACTGTGATCTGACAAAATTTGAGTCTGACTGAACCCTGGCAAATTTTAGTCCAATCTGGACTACAGCCTGACAACAGTCTGTCTGAACTTCAGTCTGAAGCTAAGAGTACCATGAAGAAAATACACTAACTCCTCAAAATTCCATCCTGAACCACAAAAGACAATCTGAACCGATTCTAGTCACACAAAATTCTGTCTGAAACAAATGTAGTCACACAAAAGACGTGGGTTCGGATCTTAGCTTCAGCACCCCATCACTGTGTCCCTGAGAAAGACTCTAAACCCCAAGCTGGTCCAGAGAGACTGTCCCATTAGGGAATGGAAGTCACTTTGGCTAAAAAGAGTCTGCTTAATGCCATTAACGTAACTGACTATAAACCCGCAAAATTCAATCTGAACCAACTGTAGTGCCTCAAAATTTGGTCTGAACTGACTGTATTAAAGATTAGTATGAAATAATTCTGTCCAAATCCACTGAAGCCTCTGTCTGAACAATGGAAACTTCTCACCAGCCACTTCATGTTAAACTGACAGATTAATTATCAGTTGGGCTGGAGCTGCCTTTTCAGATGATTTAATGCAGTGGTGTTGTGCTCCGGTACTGGAGGGCCGGTGTCCGGCACAGTTTGATTGTTCTCTTCCTCAAACACATTCACTAAACCTGACAACTTCCTGGCGAGGTGAATCAGGTGAGTCTGAGCAGGGAAATCACCATGGCCCTACAGGAGAAGAGTTCCACACCCCTGCTTTAATGCTAAAACAGTGTAAAAGCTAAACACTGCTGGACATCACACACTGATTAGGGCCAGATCTTTTTAACATTAAAACTATATATTATTTTTTATTCATCTTTACACAGAACACTTTTGGTCAGCTCAATGTCATGACACACAATGTAATCAAACTACATGCTGTGATCACACTTTATGGCTTTTTTTCATGCTATGCTAGCGTTAGGGTCAGTGTTACTGTTAGAGTTAAGGACTTTCCCCATCTCACGGCATTTCAACCTTTTTTAACCACTTTACAAACAAAAGTGATACAGAATCAAATCATTATTTGTCTCCTACCATCCCTCAGCCACCAGTTACTGATACTGGCGCTGTTTCACAGTATGCATTAAAATACATAGGGTCATGAAATCTAGTCCTAGCATGAAAAAAAGCATTAAAGTGTGATCGCAGCATGTATTTCGATAGGATTGTAAATCGGGATGGCTTCATCAAATAGCGAGACACTGGGTTTGTTTCAATTGATGATGTGACCACTGTGTAATTCCGTTCATCATACACAGTGTCCATCGCAAACTAATCCTAATCCTTCTGCCGGAGCTGTTGTTTTGGTTACACATAAACCATATTTATTGAATATTTATCCACGCCCTGATTCATTCATCATTTCTGTGGCGCTGTCACCATAGCAACCAAAGCTGAAACCAGAGAAAATAGATGTGCCATTCACTATACCAAGTAATGGATTGTTGAACTTTTGTGTGGAACGTTGGCACACGAATAAAACATCAACAGGTAGAACTGTTTAAATAAAAAAAAAACAAAGTGTTAACCTTGTTCTGGCAATCCTTATTTTACTCTCAAGTGAGACACAGGACCCCACGACTTTGACTTTCCCTCTTTTCTTGCTCAAACATGCCTGACATACAGTTCTGTGCAAGTCTTGTTGCCAAAACTGCTAAATATAAAAAAGTATGAAATATATAGTATATAAATATATAAATGAGTACTGTTAAAAAAAAACTATTTGCATTAATTTATTTTCTATAACGCTTTCAAATAAATTGATCGCACGATTAATTTGAAAACTAAACCACACTATTATCAGCGGGGGCAGTATTCAGCAACGCCAGCGAACAGCTTGCCAGGAGAAGAAGTCAGATCTCACGAGTGTTCGTGCAGCCATCACAAAATACAATTTAATCAAAATAAGTGTGAAAAAAAGGGAAACGTTGTCCCAGCACGAAAAAAACATTAAATCGTGATTGGAGCGCATATATTGATTAAATTGTATTTTGTGATGGCTGAACGAAAACTCGTGAGCCCGGTCTTGAAGGAGCCAGTTCATGTGTCCAATGCTGCTGTTAAATCTAGCGATGGAAGATAAACACACGCTGTTAAATGGACAATTTAATTTTAAGTTACGACCAGAGGGGGATTTGGACAAAACAAGGTTATATGTATGCTTTGCAAAAGTGAATTCAATGACCACCAAAGCACTACATCACTATCATATCACCTCAAGGTGAAGCATCCCGGTGTAGCAGTTGTTTAAATCAATGTTTTTGTCTTAAGACAAAAAGGTTTGAAGGTGTTATGCATTTTCTTTTCAAAATTCAGTTTTGTTTTTATCTCACAGCTCTTAAAATTGTGACAGAGTTGGGAAAATACAAATAAACAAAGCTAAGTATATATACTAGAATAAATACAAGGAACATTATACAGTAAACAGTGATTCTATAATCAGTGTCTTGGTGTGTTCTTGTGGAAGTGCAATATTACTTGTAGGTTCCATCAGAAACCTTGTTTAACTCACCCAGACATTCATCAAATTAAATCAGGACAAATTCAAACAACACTGTGAGGGACTGAGGAGGAATCTGGAACTGAACCTGTGTTTTCCTCACCAGTTCACCGAACAAATTATTTTTACAAACAAATATTACTCAAATCTTACCACTTTTTACTGCCCTCTTGTTTGTTGGCATTTATTCTAAAATTACCTTTGCCAGAAGAAAGACACACTTAATCAATTGGCTTAGGGGCCTAAGACTTTTGCACAGAACTGTAGCTGGTTAATTATCTGATTGCACCCCTGTGTCCATATTTGTTATCCACTGACCTGTGTGACGATCTTCACCTGGATTTTATTCAGTGGAGACCGGTTGTTAAATATTTACCAGCACTGTGAATAGCCTTGCGTGTGTGTGTTTGTGTGTGTGTGTTTGTGTGTGAGTGTGTGTGCACCTGTCTGGGACATTCAGTACCACCTACAGCTGCTGTCAGTGCTTATAAGAGAAGGTGTGTGTAGCGTGTCGTGTTGCTTGGGTCCCCGACCTTTCCTGACCTTTGCGTCAATCAAGCGTCTCCTAACGACAGCGACATTAAGGCGGTGTGATTGATCCTCACAGGCGGATTCTGATCTGTGCTGTCCATTTGGGAGAGTGACAGGCAGGGATACCGGCCAGGCTCAAGCACAGGCTCAACAACTGGATTCCATTTCCCCGAGAAAATGCGAAAAATGATTGCATAGTTGCTATAAAAATAAATACTTGGTTAAAAAGCTGGAGGTGGTGTTAACTCTCTATTACCTCTCTATTAAGTCGCCACCAGCTCTTATCAAGCTGTTTATGGTTAAGGGCGGCTGAAGGCACACATATCCACATTCACAGGCTGATTGTTCCCGAATATTACAGAGACAAATTGACCACAATAGGAATTTTTTAAAAGGTCAATACTAGGGACCCCGATTAACCAATGAGAAGTGTATATACACACACACTGTGGAGGATGTTAGCAGAAGTTTGGATGTTGGAGCTATGCCCCTATTTTAAAAGCTGCAAGAGATGGTTGCACACAAAAGTTTTTGGAGATGCTCAAAAAACTTTGCTTCCAAATTCGAACCCTGTTCGTCTGATTCAGAGGACGGCGCCTCCAAGTGGTGGGAGGGATTTCCCAGCTTTTGCCACCAATTACGAGTGTGAACACCTGAACCCGTAGCAGCATTCACAGGCTTCCTTGTTACTAAACCATAATATGTAACATGAGCTTTAGCATCCTGAAGTCTATTTTTGAGTCTGCAGTGTTTTTGGTTCCTATTTGTTTCTTCACATTTGGGCTTTGAAGCTTTTCATGATGTGACGTCACTCTCTGGCACACATTTCAAAGGGGAAACAACCATTTTTTCTATATCTCCCCATATGTTACAGAGATCACTTGACCATTTTTAAATGATCAATATGATCAACCAATCAGAAATCAACCAATCAGTTAATAACATTAATGATACCAATGGGCATTTTGATGTTGGAACAATTCCAAAATATCACATGAGCTCCAATAAGGAGTGGTGCCTTTTTAAGATTGAGAAGAAGAGTAGTATGATTTGCATCCCCAGTCACACTAATTATAAACCCACCCAAATCGTTAGGAGCCCAGAGGAAAGTCTTTTATTTGTCCCATCAAAAATAAATCTTAAGTGTAGATTATTTAAGTCTGATCTCAGTAAAACACACCTGTATTTACTTTGTTTGTGTGTGTCATGTAAGACGGGATTAGTGTTTAGCATTAGCATTTTTCTAACCCTTTTCAACAGTACTGGACAAAATGATGAACTTTGCTATAAACCAGGTATTTAGCTCTGCCACTGTCTCGTGTTTGTAGATGTCATACAGACTCAGAAATCACATTACCAAGTCTGTTTGGGAATAGGTGAGGAATCAGACCTGCAGTTCGCTCCATGCTAATCATACCTTTTGGTTACTTTACCCATGACTGTGCAACAATGCTCAGATCAAAACACATCATCAAGTTTGCCTGTGGTGGGTTTGATCAGCAAGAATGATGAGGCAGCGTACTGAGAGGAGGTGCGACGGCATAGAGCCAACAACCTAAATGTGGATGAATCAAAAAAGAAGGTAGTTGATGTCAAGAGGCACCAACATGATATCTCCCCACTGAGCATCGGTGGCTCCTCATCATGAAGAACCTCACAAGGGCGCTCAACACCAGCTCCAAAACGTAGACGGCCCAGCAGCGTCTCCATTTCTTGCGAACACTGAAGAAAGCATGAGCGTCGTCCCCCTTTCAGTCAGAGGAGGAGGTGTCACCCTTATATTTCATACTTATTTGTTTGGACTCCCCCACATTTCACATAAATAATTAGTTCACCCAGCACTGTTGAATCTTGAATTTTTCGCGAAAGAACGTTTCAAGATTCGACAGGGGTTTCCAAACACCCCACCCCCAAAAAGGACGAAACTCTGTAGACAAAGTGCATACAAACACTAGTGTCAGAAGCATTTTAATGTGGGAATCCACTTGGCATTTCATGTATTTCACTCATACACCACCCCCTTATATAATAATACTGTATACTATATTAGGGGGCGGTGTTCTGATTAATTATGCTGCCTATCGAAAAATGCACTCTTTACGTTCATACAGTTTGTACAGAGAAATACAAAAATTACATGCATAATCAGAGAAAATTGATTTGATTTAAATAAGAAGAATCTAGCTGGATCTTCTGAGGTACACAGAGCCAGTTTATACAGTCTCTAACACTGAGAAAAGCTAACAAGAAGCAGGACACAGATTGTGCCACAATTGGAGCTTGTAGGGATTCTGGACAGTGCTGATGTTTCCTAGTCTCAGACAGCATTCTGCAAACTGCAGGCATTTTAGAAGCAGGAAACTGATTATTGATCCCAGAGGAAACTGCTAATGTAATGACTGAAAAGACACAGACACCAGAGTAGTGACACACACTCATATACTGTGCACTGAGGAAACAATTCAAAAGTAACAATTAAAAGAGTTTTTAAGATTTTAATCACCGTAAACCAGTGAACAGTAAACCAGAGTCCAATGCAAGATATCACAGATAAACCGGCTTCCCTAATGCTTGGGGACACAGATTTGGGGGCGTGGAACAGAATGCCAAGACTGAGGAACTGCACATCCACAGAAGAGCATGGCAGCACATTTCGATGGGTAGCATGTTCCGGCAGAACACCCGACCGGGTTAAAGTCACATGGTGTGATTAATCAGCGTTCATTTTTTCAGCACCACCAGTATACTGGTCTCTGCCTGATCGTCTGGAATCACCTGCAGTTGTTTCCTTGAATGATTCACATGTAAGTCACTGTGTGTCTTGACAAACACAAGCATTCCTCTGAAACTGCTCAGGTTCAGGGACTGGACTGAAAGTCTTTCAGGAAGCCTGGAGAGAACGCAGTGAGGGGGAGTCAACACTCACATGGATGTTACATGGTTGTAAATGTGTTACTACACAGTTGTTGTCCTAGAAAGTGCAGATAAAAAGTAACTATTGGTTATTTCTCCTTTATCTGTCTCCTTAGCTCTTCTTTTTGTCTCTTTACCTTCTGTGTCCCTCTCTCTGTCTGTCTCTCTCTCTCTTTCTCTCTCTCTCTCTCTCTGCCTGTCTCTCTCTCTCTCTTTCTCTCTCTCTCTTTCTCTCTTTCTCTCTCT
>JBBMFX010558069.1:0-16141 GCA_037832545.1 Rhabdalestes septentrionalis
ATTATGTATGGGCGCGGCGCTTAGCAACCCAGCAGGAGGACGAGGGGGCGTGGCAGACAAGCACAAAAGCATATGTATATAATTATATCTATATCTATATGGGGTTCATTGTTTATCTAATGCTTATGTGTCTGAATGGTTCAGCTGTGTATTCATTTTTAGATTGGGCCTGTGAGGCGTACTTCTCTCCAGCCTGTAGGGGCAGTGCTCGACTTAAACCTCACATTGCAGGAAGATGAACAGCTGCTAACAAGAAGATAGCGAGTTAGCAGTGTCTCCTTTTTCAACGGTACCTCAACAGCAACAAAAACATTAGGTAAAAGCAGCATGACTAAGCTGCAGCTCCTGCACCGCGCTCTGAACGAGCGGCTGATGGCGGCGGTGGAGCAGATCATGGAGATGGTGGGTGGCACGGTGCTGGAGTACGAGGAGGAGACGCTCCGTGTTAGGAGAGAAAATGAGATCCTGAGACGCAGGCTGAGATGGATGGAGGGAGATATTCCCACCGACTGGCCAGGTAGGACTTACCAGACCAGACTACCTGCACACACGGGGCTCGGGACGGAGGAGTCTTGCAGGCGACCACTCGTTTTTGTCATAAAATCAAACGTTTTTTTGCATGCAGATAACGCACGGCGGTCGGATGTAATGACTGTAGGCAGCTTGTCTGACCCTATTAATCCTTTACCAGACTGATTTTTCATGCATTTGTCCAAACGTGTGCCTGTTGCTTGTTGGTTCTGCTCATATTTTGTAAAAACCTTTCGATGGCTCAAGTAACGGTACTATCCTGAAAATCCTGATGTGACTTGACCTCTTTTTACTCTAATATACTCTCTCTTATCTAAATTTTTCTTATCGAAACATCTGGCAATATAATATAAGCATGCAGAGTGTTAACTCCGCTCAAAAAGAGTCCTTTTTATGACCTGCTCGCTCTACGGTCCACAGGAGGTCATTTCTCCACTGAGGTTGAGGACAAAAGAAAGTAATCACATTTCCATGTAGGTTCTGAATCGCTGCGTTTTTCTCCCTTGTGTAACTAGAATTACGCTCATTGTCTTTAAGGTAGGGGTGTATACTATATAGAGGAAAGTGTTGGGACACAACTGTTTCGCAGGGTTTGGGCCGCCTTACTTCCAGTGAAAGGCAATTTTAATTCTTCACCGTCCACACTAGGAATGGGCGGTATAACGGTATGCGGTATAAGCGGTATGAATTTGGCCAACGGTAGAGATATTCGCTGCGTCCGAAATCGCATACTTCCCTGCTATATAGCATGCGAAACCCAGTATGCGAGGCGAGTAGTATGTCTGAATTCATAGTATGTGAAAAACAGCAGACGGGAAGTACCTGGATGACCTACTGCTTTCGGCCAAATTCTGTAGGAGTTAAAAGGTGAGCCCAGTGGGCTGGAGTTAAACAAACGAGCCCAGTGTAGCGCCTCCCTGAAGTTAATCAAGTGCAGATATAAAACGCAACAAAAATGCCTGGGGCTTTCAGATTGTGTTCATTTATCCAAGATTAAAACGTCCATGGGGACAAGCCCTAATTGCCAAGAGAGGGAGTAAAAGTAATTTGTTTCATTACCTCAAAACAAAGTATGTTTTGGAAAAACTGTGCCCTCCACAAGTGCCCAGTTTGTCAAGGTGAAAGAAAAAGGTGGCCCTACACACCAGCTTGTGTGAAGACATGGTGCCAATTCTTACAGTGGAGAAATGTGTCTTTGAGAACATGGTTAAAACTCGCTCCACATTACGAGGTACCAAACACTTAAGATAAACTGAAATGCCCAAATTTTATGACAAAGTTTCGCATCTTTAAAACTACTTGAACAGTAGTTTAAAAAAAAACCTTTTGCACTATACATCTTTTTACTTTTGAATTCTATACTTTTTTGAAGTGTTTATTCTGCTGCAATATATCTGGTATGTGCTTATGTTCAGAAACAGTCATTGTGACACATGTATATATTTATGCATGTAAGAAAATAATACATCACAATGTATAATGTTATGGCACATGCTTCAAATCATACCGCAATTTAGATTTTAGACCATATCGCCCAGCCCAAACCCAAGAAAAAAACACAAGCAACAATAAAACGGAACAGGCCGACATTTAGTACAATCAACACACTACAGTCTAGATTAATACAGTATTTTGATGGGTACTGTAGAGTTGTGTGCAGAAGTTAGACAGCAACAAATAAATGTGCAAATAGTGCAGCAAAAGGACAGTGAATGTACAGAGTAGAGAAGGGCACAGAGCAGACATATAAAAATAATCTAAATATAATGTGCACTTTGGTTCAAGAATGTGCAATTTGGTGAAAGATAATTTGTGCAATTGTTGCATCAGCAGTACATTGATTTAGTTCAATTACTGGCCGCTGTATTTTTTTTAAGTCAAAAAAGGTGTAAGTGTACAAAAATACGTATGTAGTAGGGGTGGGGCCGAACCCGAATACGGTATTCGGGATAGCCGTGTTCATGGCTGCGTGCTGCTTCACTTGGTGAATTGATTAAATGCAGAGGAGGGATTTCGTGCTGTTCAAACTGTGTGCAGTGGTGGGTTCATGTATGACCGATTGATTACTTTCACTTTTAGATATTCCGCTTCCCTGCCCCCTCTCCCGTCACACGCTCAAGGTCAGGAGTAGATTCGGTGGGGCAGATGGAATTTGCACGCTGAATTTAAAGTTTACTCAAATACGAATACGAATAATTTTTCCAGAGATGAATAGCGAACGCTCTGCACACGCATAATATGTAGTATCTCTCGTATAACTGTGTTCACTTCAACTTTTTAGAAATCAGGAGTTATTTGTAATTTAAATTGTCAAAATATCATGTCAGACCGCAATATAGTAGTTTTTTAACACCCAAAAAAATAGTGCAACGGTTGCAACAGCAGTAAATTGACAGAATTCAAATTTTGGCTAAACCATCAGACTGCCACTGGTTAACATCAGACTGGCAATGTTACATATGTTACTATTTCTAGTGTGTTTCTAACGCAACCTCTTGTTTTTCTTGCATTTATTTCATCCAGATGAAGTTGACCTTGCTGTACCTAAGCGGCCATTAAGCTTGGCAGACGTACCTGTACAAGAGTGCCTCACGGTCAAAACTGAGCCCACTGATGCCTTTGATTCCCAGTCATTTAGAGATGATGCCAGTCTCAAAGAATCAGTGCTCTCTCCTAAACTGGAAACAGATCCTGGGACCAGTGAGTCTGCTGATGCTAGTGTACCTGGTGGAACAGTGTGGGATTCAACCCCGAACTACATGGTCCCAATGGACTTTTATCCCACAATGGTGAGGAGCTAGGGGCTAGGAGATGGAGGGGAATGGGGAGGAGTCAGAGGATGTCCTTTGTCTGTACAGACTGTGGTAAAACCTTCAGGAGGGAGCAGAGGCTGATGTTCCACATGCGCATCCAGTCGGCTGAGATGCGCAGTGAAGCTTAGTCATATATAATTAAACAACATGCTGCATTAAAAAGCTGTAAGTAAATGTGCTTATTGTTTTCTGTCACATCTAGCTGGAGCAGACAGAGCGAAATGCTGGATCAAATAACACCCGTGCTCCAACAGCTTTTACCACACGAGTCCCAGTATCAGAGCCACAAAAGGAATCACACAAAGCTTGGAAGGACACTGGCAACATGTATCCAGAGAACAGTGTAGCAAAAACTGTGAGCCACAAAAGCAGGATTGGACAAGTGAGATCCAAGACGCCTCGATGTCTAGAGTGTAAAAAAGTCTTCAAGACTGTGTCACAGGTGACTGTGCATATGAAGACCCACAGGAAACAGTTTCCCAACCAAGAAGAACTAAAAGAACAGCAGAACCCAGACCAGAAAACACAGCATTGTCATAAGGTACAAAACATAAGTATATATGGTATGTAGGAATAAAGGAGGAATCATAATTAATGTTTACTTAAATATATGCATTCAGTGGTGTTTCAACCGATATGTGGGTAGAGATTAGCATGGTACATTTGCAAAATTCAAATCTTTCATGGGGCCCAAGATTTCTGGCGGCACCCCTGCCTACACTAACAAAACTATTAGGCCGCGTGAGGGTCAATTATTTGACGACTATATATTCTGTCCGACTGTATTTTTTTTAAGTTAAAAAAGGTTTAAATGTACAAATATAATTTTATGTAGTGTATCTCCCATATGTCTTCACAAAATCAGGAGTTATTTGTAATTTTTTCGGTAATTTAAAATGTAAAATATCATGTGGTGCGACCAACCGGGTATGACTGCAATTCTGAAAACTTCTTTCAGATGATCCAAAGTCTCCTACAATTTATTTGCTACCCTATTTGGCAGTATTAACAAAGTTTTTTGCAGTCCTGTACAAAATTGCAAAACATTTGCAGCTATATCTCTACCATAATATACAAACAAATAATATCCGATAATATCCATTTCATTAAATACCATGTTGTGCGACAATCAAGAAACAACCATTTTGGGACTTTATGTTGGAATCTACTCAAAGACAGGAAGTTGCATCATCCACCGTTTTGTGATAGACCTATGGACGGTGAAAGCAGGTTTGTAAAAATTTTTTCAAATAAAAAAGCCCTGTTAATTGCTGTAATAGAGTTGCCATATTTGGAAATCATGTGGAATGTGTATTTTTATTATAAATTCATGGTGACCTTGTGTGGGAAGCTAGCTTTTTTTTTTTTTCTTAGGTGACTAATCCTGTGTCAGTAAGATTTCACTGAACTTGAAAATATAATGTGGTGTGACCAACTATCATGTGGTGCGACCACCTCGGATTGTTTTCCATTATATTTTTATTCTCCTAGATTGGTAGTTAGCTTTTTAAATCCAACTGATGATTGAGAAACAAAGTACTTAATTTTAGTATTATTTGTAATAATTCTTGTATAATTTGAGTCATTGTACTGATTTTTCAGAAACAATAATTAGTTCATCTTTGTACAATATAAGACAAAAATTCAAGATTTGCGGTTTCATTTGTGTCATTATGCAATTATTAGCAATGTATTAATAATTATGTATATATTTAACTGATTTTAATATATTTTCCCAGATTCCACTGCCAAGCAAAGTAAGAAGTGCTCGCCACAGGCAGCGTGTCAACTCTGACCCCACAGCAAGAGCAGAGTACCTTGCCAGGAGAAGAGAAAGGTGTGTGTTAAATCTTAAAAAGGGAAAAAATAAATGAGGCAACTTGCAGTAATGTACATATTTCTGTGTGTCTGTGTTCATTACCTGGAGGAAATATATTTTTTCAGGAACATGATCATTTGTAAAAAAAATATAGACTACAGATTTATGTCATGACATTATATTACATTCTTTTTTCAGCTACCAAAGGAGGAGACTACAGGGAATGATTCCATATGTAAAGTCAAGTGACCTGCCAGAAAGAGTGAAAAAGAAAAAAAGAGAGAAGTGGAGGGCAGCATCCAGTGCTTACAGAGAAAGGAAAAAAATGATGAATGCTGTGTTAGACCTAACACCAGTTATTGGTGGTGTAGATGTAGCACAAGAGTAGCCAGAAGATGCAGGTCAAACGGTGAAAGAGCTCTGAATGAGGATTTTAATCCACCTGTGTCCTCCACACCCGAGAGGAATCGGAGAAAGAATACATCCTCAGCAGAGAAATGGGAGGGAGGAACGTCTGTTCTTTTAACCTGTAAAGCACTTTGTCTTATTCCTTGTATGAAATGGGCTATAAAAAATAGTTTACATTCATTTTTGATCTGTTAATAAAATCTGATTTAAATATAATTTTTGTATGGAATTTGTTTGTTGACCTCTTTAAATTGACTTGTAATGGTAAAAGGGTGTTATGTAATTTTCCAATAAGTTTCTGGGTCAGTGAATGACACCTAAATATTTAAATTTACACAATATACTATCTATATGTAGTTTATCTCCTATGGTGTGCTGTTTGTAAATACATCTTAACAAATTTACATGTGTCATTTAAAACACTGTTTACTTTTTTCTTGCTGCGTAAATGTTAAATAAAATGTTAAATCTAAATGTTATATCTTAAATCTGTATGTTATGGGGATATGCTAATTTACCATACCCTGTGATTACAGTGGGCTTTTACTAAGCATATGAAAAATATATCTCGCACTCTAAATGTGGGAAATGTATCTCAGCTCTTAGTGCTAGGCTTAATTCCCACAGAGTCACAGTTTGTAAAAGTGCTTGATGTAAATCCCAAGATACATTGTTTGACTCTGACAGATTAAAGGGTCCTGTACATAATCAATCTAGTTTGAATGTTTATGCAAAATTTATGGTATTAAAAATTACCATGGCCTGTGTGCTAATCTACCAGTGAGCGCTTTCTCTTAGCATCTTCGGCCCCCTGCTGAGTCGCGCGACCAGATTTATTGAAACTCACAGGAAGGGATGAAACCCTTTTCAACTGTTGTAATAAAAAATAAAACATCACCAGAAACACTGTTATCCTGTTTTGAAATGGGATTTCTAATAATTTGATCATTGATGGAAAATATTTCATAATGTTCTGCAAGCTAAATCATAGCCAGTTTTTTCTTTTCTTAGGTTCTTCAACCATCCGGTCCTCGAAGAAATAGGCAGAGAATAGGATGTTACAGAAGAAGATCCTGCAAAACATATACTAAGGAACTCACGTGCTTGCCTTTTAAACCAGGGTCGACAGTGTTTGTTATACCCAGAGGAGACACCAGGACCAAGATGGCACATGCCGGTTATATTGGGAAATTTTCATTTTCCTCTGATTGGTCAGAGGATCGAATGAAAGACGAAATTGCAGCCATCTTCAGAAAGTCATTTGGATTGGCTGAGGACCAGCCATTCCCATTTGATTACTTGACTACCATCAAAGGATTAAAAAGACTGATGAAGCCAAATGTAGCTTCAAATTTCCTATGGGGTGGTAGAGAAGTGGCCTCTGTGTGTTCCAACTCATGCCTATACATAATGGCAGGCATGCATGCTCCAGCACAGGTAGGCACAGCAGCTTCTATGTTAGAGATGTTCTATGTCATAAGTATGAGTTCAGGTTGACCCTCTATTCATTTTTTAAATCAGACTTAACCCATGAGTTCACTTTGAAAACCCTTTTGACAGCAGAAAAAATAGCTTAATACATCATGGCTTCCTAAATCTGTCAGATCTGCAAGTAAACAATAATTTTGTATAATACAGTGTTCCAAGTAGCCCAATTAAATGTGTACATAACCTCTGTTTGGGGAATGTTTTCCAGTGTTAAGTGTTTGCTAGTGCAAAGGGGAGTCTCTTACACAAATACACACGCACTTAAAAAAAAAAAATATGTGACAAAAATGTTTAAGTATTCAGAAAAAAAGGTAATATTTTAATGTGATCCTTTTTTTTTTTTTTTTTTACAGAATCCAACTCCAGATGAACAAAGCGGACAAACATCTTTTGTTTGTTAACCACACATAATCTGCTACTGAGGACATAGTCAATGTTACAACCACACCTCATTTTAACCATTTCTTTTGTTCACTAAACAGCCAGAAAATTTCCAGAACAATTGGAAAACATTATTCCTGCAAGTGAAAAATTTGTATTCAACAAATTTCAGTCGTTAATGTAATTTGTAACATTACACATTGTAAAAATGTAAACTGCCAATATGTGTGAATGTAATCCCTCAAAGTGCTGAAAAATGTTTTAATTATGTTGTAACCTTGCATTTACTCTCTGCTTGGTTCAGAGCACCTGTGCATTCATGCAGATATCTACTCATTTGATCAGGTGGCAGCAGCACCATTCCTGTACAGATCAAGTTTCAATTATTGTTCACAAGTTAGTTATCATGCACCAATGTATTTGGATCAGTGAACATTGTATGTACACTTTTGTTTTTGTTTTGCTGCTGCCACACGATTGACTACCTTATTGGGTACTCTTTAAATTTTGTGCAGCATTTTATTCAGACAGTGAGTGAGACAACTTATTTGTGAAGGCACTAGGAGAACAGAAATCTATTGGTTTGAACTCCTGCATCGCACAAACAGCTTCATCTATGGGTTCTAATTCATCATAATTTGCCAAGTTTTGTAATTAACAAAGAGTTAATTTACACATGTCTATGCAATTGGAAAGTATTTCCTTTCATCATAAGCTTAGGACTGGTCCCTGAATTTCACCATCATCAGCTCTTCCTTTGGCCTTTTGTTGCTTCCAAGCACTGAAGAATTGGGTTAAGCATGCCTGCTACACCATCTGCTGAGACAACACTGGCTTCATCTGCATCTCTAAGAGAATCCTCATTCAAAGATTTCCTTTCAGTAAGGACAGTACCTTCAAAGACTCCTAGAGTGTTCTTTTCAAGTGAGAGGTGCAGGGTTGGGTTTTGAGTGGGTCGCGATGCTGTTTTTTTGAGCCCAGCAAAAGTCTTTCCTTTTGACCCATATCCACGAGTTGCTATTCTCGGCCGCTTCAGAGACTGATCTAATTGTCTGTCGCAGAGACTGTCGGTGGATTCCAAGGTCCTTCAGCAGCCTGATGGTGGAAGTAGTCACAAAGCATGCATCCCACTTCAACCAGAAAAAATGTTCAATTCCATCTTCGTTGTGGAGCGTCTGCTGCCAGTTCTGTGTAGGGCAGTTTCTTGCGCTCATTGGCCTCTTCAGCTGAGCTCTTCCATGGGACTGTGAGCTCTGTGAGGTAGACCGTCTTCAGTGAGGGGGATCAAAGTACCAATCTGGTCTAAGGGTAGTAACTGCAATCTTCGTAGGAAAAATTAACTGCTGATAGATATCGACTAGCATCTTCCAGTCCCACGCCATGGCTAGTTGTCCAGTTTCTGGCTTGGTAAGGGGATGGTTGGGCGTCCTCTGTCCCTCTAGAAGGAATGTTGGTGCTGTGATGTAATTGGTTACTCTCAAGGGCACAGGGTTGATGGTATTCCTCCTGCTCTCAATAGATGCTGCCACACTCTTGAGGACTTTGTTATGCCTCCCGGTGTAGAGGCCTTGTGTGAGGCTGGTCTTATAGCCAGTAAATATATGTTTGAGGGTTGCTGGAGTTGGGCAGGGCCACAAGTTGGGTCCTTGCCATACCACTTTTTTTTTTGTTTGGATATGGGAGCACATCATAGGTTGCTCTGAAGCTGATGTTACTTGATTCCATTTCCCAGAGCTGCCTCCAGCTGGCCTTTCTCCTCTCCAAACCTTCCCACCTCATCCACTGTCCCTGCTTAGCAAGAGAGACAGCCATTGCGCTTCTTTCAGCCTCCTCCTGATGGCGCACCTCCTCTAGCACCATTTTCCTCCTCTCTGAAGTTGAAGCCTTACGCCAAGTGGGTTAACTTGTCACAAGGCCAAAGCCCCCTCTTCCCAGCTGAACAAGCCCCATTATGTCCTTGTGCTTCTGGGCTGACATGGCATGCTACTCCGCATTGGATGGTGTCCATTTCCGTCCACTTAACAAGTGTGGAGCTGCACTGTTGAAGGACTAAAGGTGTCCTCCAATGTCATCAAGAGTCTTACTTTAGACCACTTGTAATTTTCGGTGAGGCTTGTGATGGGCAGTTCAAAGACCCCTTTGCCATAGAGGCTGATGTTAGTTAGACAGCATGGGACCCCAAGCCATTTCTTCACATATGAAGTCATGGTTCGCTCCATCTCTTCCACAGTTGTTAAAAATAAACAATAAAAAGACATTTTAATTTGGTTTGGTTTTAAACAATATTTAAAAATGTGCACATACTGGATACCTTTTAAAATGTGTTGCTTAGGAGTTTTTGCTATAAAATCTATAAACAAGGTTTCTCCACTTTTGGCTTTCTGATTTTTTGGAAAATAAGAAATTCATATACCAGTATTTAAGTGGTATATTTGTCTCTTTTCTTGAGCAATGAATGTGTGGTAAGCTTCTTTAATGGACTTTCTTGAAACTACAATGACTCAGGAGGGTCATATATGGAAATGTATTGGTTTGAAACTATATAATCCAGCAAATGAAATGTGCAAATACACATTGAGTCACAATCTGGCATCTCTAAGAGAATCCTCATACAAAGACTGCCTTTCAGTAAGGATAGTAGCTTCAAAGCGCAAACACAAATAACCTCCATTATGCATACAAGTTTTCATCTTATTTTAATCTACCGTTTGTGCTAGTTGGGCAACATCTGGCTGTGCAAGGAACCAATTTATTAATTTAAATGTTTCAAGTACCTACACATGGTACACACACACAAGTAAAACACTTACGTAAATGATATTTATCTACTAATTCAAGGCTGCTTCGCTGTGCACACTGAAGAAACCCCTGAAAGTGTTTTCTGGATGTTAGTTATAGTAGCTATACAAGTGTGTTTTAGTATAACCATTTTACATTTACATTTATAAAACTTGCAGCGACTGGTTAGATGATGAATGTAGATTGTAAAGTCATATTTCATTTTCAATACAAAGTGAATAGTGGCCCTAACTTTATAGGGCACCAAGTAGCAAGTTGCTAAAATTCCCATATTACAATCAATTAATTACAATAGGGTGATTAATTACTTTAGACTGTCTTATGATTGTCCTTTGAAACAAAATGAAACACCTCATAATGCTCTAAACCCTTCCATAATTGATCATAACAGTTCTGCCTTTGAATGAGTATATGGGAATTCAGGCATTAGTCACAAAAGCATCACTCTTGCCCATGTTGCCTGGATTTGGAAGACCACAAACTCCATGACACCAAAGAATCTTCTGTTTGATCCAACTCATCTTGAGTTGTTGCTTGAACAATCTAAAAAATAATGAACAATTCATACAAATTGTTGGCCCTACCTTAACAATGCACCATGCTGACCAGTAGCAAGTCACCATAATTCCCATATTACAATCAACAAATTATAATAGGGTGATTAATTACTTTAGACTGTCTTATGATTTTCCTTTGAAACAAAATAAAACACCTCATAATGCTCTAAACCCTTCCATAAGAATGAGGCTATGGAAATTCAGGCATTGGTCACAAAAGCATCATTGCAGCATGTTGCCTGGATTTGGAAGACCACAAACTTGCAAACTCCATGAGTCAAATGAATCTACTGCTTGATCCAACTCATCTTGAGTTGTTGCTTGATCAATCTAAAAAAAAAACCCAATTCATCCAAATTGAAAATAAATGTCCTAGATAATAAACTAGACGCTTGCACCACATCAATGGGCTGCCTGTCAGGTTTGCGCCTTGGTGATGTAACTCTTTAAATACTTCCAAACATCAAAATTCAACAAATTATAATATCCTAAAGAGACACCATTCAGAATTGGTAATCTAGTGGCAAAATTGTTTTCATAAACCTCCCTGTCATATCAATCCTCCCTTTCCAAGCATTTGTCAGAACCTATGATGGCTGTCAGGTGCGATAACACTTTTTTGGCTCATATTAGCCTCATATGACCATGAGGCAAATTAACATTTCTATAATTTCAGGAGGGTTTTTATAAAAACCTGTAATCTTTTGAATGTTTTGTTCTTTTATTGTCATTTTCCACAAACCATAAAACCTGGGGTTTACCTGGGCTAGGTATTACTGAATTAGAAAAAAACTGTAACATTTCAATTGGCCATTGGAAGTCTGAACGAGATTAACAACAGCTTCCCATGACCAATCATATTTCTTTACTATTTGTTATTTTTTAACAACTTTTTTGAAACTACATAACATTTCCAATTGCACTTCCTACTTTTTGTTGCCAAAACATATGTTTACAAGGTTCAAACTTCAAGTCTTGCTCAGATATATTTATAGCTTTTTATGATGTTTGAAGACATCTGAAAGTAGGTTTTTGTGATGTATGCACAAAGTATTAATAAAAACTCATTTAATTACATCCACTTTACTCTCATATTATTGTTGTTTTCCAGAATATCACCATCATTCTCACTTTTGCATAGATGTTTTTAGTTAGATGAAATACATAAAAATGTAAAGGTGAATCAAACGGTCTCAAAGTGACTGACAGGCCTCAGATCTCAGAGGGTTAATACAAGACATCATGTTGATGCTAAGTGTAAGAGACACTTTTAGTTGCTTAGAAGTTACAATGGGTTCCTTCATAACCTTGCAATCAGTTATGCCTTGAGCTTGGAGTTATCTTTGTTTGGGACTGTACCAGTGATCTTGAATTTCCTTCAACTGTATGTAAACTGTCTTGCTATGGATTGGTAATTTAATAATATCCAGCCGGAGCCTCAAAATCGTTAGACATTTTCACAAAGGTGTGTTGTGAAGATTTCACTTTGATTTATGCCTTCTCTTTAAATAAATCATGGCTCACACCTAATCGTCATTCTGTTAAATAAAAACACTTGACAGTTTCAAAATAACGACTAATCCTAGAGGTTCACATAATATATGTATACAGTAACCCCCTGCTTTTCGCAGAGGTTCAATTCCAAGAGCACACCCATATAGTGAAAAATCGTGTTATGATGTGGTAAACAATTTAATGTAATTTTAAACTCATTAACCTTACAGAAAATGTAAAGGTAAACCCGTATTCATACTGTACAGTTTACACTAATAAAAATACAGGGCTTTAAGAAGAACAAGATGAAAAACAAGAGAACACTAGAGCTTCACGGGGGAAATTCTGGTCTGCAGATGCCACACATGCATCACAGGGCAGCAGCCAATCAGCAGCAAGGATACATAAATAATTGGCTACTTTCAAACCTCCCGTCTCTGATGGTGTCCTATGGGAATTATGGTAAATACCAGAACCCACCTTGAAAACTGCACATGAACACCAGTGATGGGAAGTTCGGATCATTTTACCGACTCGGATCTTTGAGTCTCGTTCAGCAAAATGAACAAATCTTTTTTCAAGTCATCACGTTCATTTTGTTCATTTTAGCAAAATATAATTAAAATATTACTTGTTAATTCCCTAACATATCTACTGCTTACACACATGTTGATCATACTACAAACAAGACAAAACTATAATGCTATAAGGAACAGAAAAGTTTCATTCATTGTTTACCTGTGTCTTTAATTTATGATACACTCACCTCGCCTCTTATCTGACAGGTTTTTGGGTTTGAGTCGTACATTCATCACCTGACAACCCAATAAGCTGACCAATGCAAGCTGAGCCGCGAAGAGAATTGATTAGTTCTTATCTCGAGTGTTCGGGTTTGAGTTGTACGTTCATCATGTGACAGCCCCATAATGTTAACCTATGCAGCCTGACCCGGAATAAGAATTGATTAGTTCATCTCTCGAGTCTTCGGGTTTGAGTCGTACGTTCATCATGTGACAGCCCTGTAATGTTAACTTATGCACCCTGAGCCGGTATAAGAATTGATTAGTTCATCTCTCGAGTCTTCGGGTTTGAGACTCAATAATTCCAATACAGAAACTATAGGATATAGCGCAAATGCACGACTGAACAAATCACTCGTACAAGACGACTCGTTGTTCTCGAGTCACATTAAAGATTCGTTCAAAATGAACAAATCGTTGAAGAACGACCCATTTTGATACGCGAGTTTAAGTTAACTTTGACCTTTTGACATGGCGGAGAGCAATGAGAAAGTCGTGAATGTGAAGCCTTGCACCCTTATATTTTTTTGAGTTAGATGCAGGTGTCTCACACTCATTACATGAGTGTTGGCAGCCCTGCACAACGCACTCATAATTTCCAAATTACAACTGTAAATGATCATCTTTACCATAGCACGTGAAGCGAGGAATGCGTCAAAGCAGCAAGGAGAAATTAATAACGTTCTTGGATTGGCTACTTTCAACCCTCCCGCCTCTGAGTAGAGCAATTTCAGCATCCCAAGACGTGTTCTCTCTTCAGTAAAAAAATAGTTATGTTTTATATAGAAATGTAACTGAATTTATGTTCATATTTATGTTACAAAGTCTGTAGATTTTATTTTTCTTAATAATTTAGCACTAAAATGCATGAAATGATAAAATGCCACAAAAACGATTTGATGTTTGGCCTCTTCTGCCACCCTCGTCTTCTTAGCAACCTAGCACAGACGAGGACCGGACGTCATAAAAGCAAAAATAATGCCGATGATATATGATATATATCATATATGATATATATATTATACCTATATATGTTTTCCCCCTGTATTTCCATTTATTTATTTTTCTTGTATAATTATTCTTGTATTTATATATGTATTTTTGTACTTGCATGAATGAAGTATAACAGATAAATGAATCAATTTGACGGGGTTCATTGTGTATTTAAGGCTTATGTGTCTGAATGGTTCAGCTGTGTATTCATTTTTAGAGAGGAGGGTCTGTGAGGCGTACCGCACTCCAGCCTGTAGGGGCAGTGATCGACTTAAACCTTGTACTTGCAGGAAGACGAAGCGCTGCTAACAAGAAGATAGCGAGTTAGCAGTGTACTCTCGCTGCAGCTTTTACAACGTCCCTTTAACAGCAAAAAAACCTCCATTAAGTAAAATCAGGATGACTAAGCTGCAGCTCCTGCACCGCGCTCTGAACGAGCGGCTGATGGCGGCAGTGGAGCAGATAATGGAAATGGTGGGTGGCACGGTGCTGGAGTACGAAGAGGAGACGCTCCGTGTTAGGAGAGAAAATGAGATCCTTAGACGCAGGCTGAGATGGATGGAGGGAGATATTCCCACCGACTGGCCAGGTAGGACTTGCCAGACCAGACTACCTGCACAGTTGGGGCTCGGGACGGAGGGGTCTTGCAGGCGACCACTCGTTTTTGTCATAAAAATCAGAAGTTAGCATGTTTGTATGCATTTATTGCACAGTGTTAGAAAGCAATGCGTCTAGACAACGCTTCTCTATGCCTTCTAAATACTTCTCTACCACTATTGTATGATAATTTTGTCTTATTTTTCATGTATTTGTCCAAACGCGTGCATGTTTCTTGTTCGTTTAGCTCATATTTATCAAAAATATGTCGTAACGGTACAATCCTGAACGTCCTGAAGTGACTTGGCCTGTTTTTACTCTAATTTACTCTAGTTTTCAATCTAAAATATTCTTTATATGGCTCTGCATCTGGAAATGTCATAAAAGCATGTAGGGTGAGTGTTAACAATAACAGTTTCGCTCCAAAAAAGAGACCTTTTCATGATCCTGCTTCCCTCTACGGTCCACGGGAGGTAATTTTTCCACTGCGATTGAGGACAATAGACTCATCACATTTCAATTTAGGTTCTGAATCTCCGTCGCCCTTTTCTCACTTGTGTAGCTAGAATTAAGCTAATTATCTTTAAGGCAGGGGTGTATACTATATGGAGAAAAGTGTTGGGACACATTTATTTTGCAGGCTCCCTTACTTCCAGTGAAGGACATACCAAGACATGTGGGGAAGCAGTTTTCTATTCCAGCATGACTATTCCTCAGGCTGTAGGCCTGTCACGATAAACAATAAATCAATTAATTGCACGATAATTAAAATGAGGGCGATCATTTTCGTTTGTTTGCTTTCAAACGGACTTCACTGCGATGCATTGGTCTCTACCGCCCCCTCTCGTTTCCTTAGGGTAATTAGGCATGAACTCTGTTGTGGGTTAGCTTTGCTAGCCGCCTGGTGAGAAAATGCTAACTAGGTACACACTTAAGCTGTGAATACCACTTATGTCACTGCGTATGGCCGTCTCACTTACAGGACTGGAAGTTGTTGTTTTTTTCAGAGATCGGCACTTCTTTGGGAACGTGCCAGATCCTCTAAGTCTCATATCTCCTCGTTTATCCTCAGAAGCGCGATGTGAGACGTGCAGAGAGCCAGTTCGGTTTTTAACATGCACTCATTGCTAGCGGCTTTTCTAGATGGGGCAACCACCAATCTCTGGGAAACTTCACAGTTAAATAGGGCTCAGTGAGAGCTTTAAAAGATCCCTGGTTTGTCATAATACCCCACGGCGAGCTGGAGTTATTTAGACAAAGACGATCGCCTATGCCAAAGTATAGATAACAAATTTTGCCGGACGATAATTTGTCCCAGAAATTATTGCGATACACGATAATATTGTCATTGTGTCCATTTCTACTGATGTAATGATAATGACAAAATAATGCAAATGCACCCTTTCAAAGATCCATAAACTTTGACTTCTAAAGATCACATAACCCTGGGAGTGGAAGACA
>JBBMFX010558086.1:0-14135 GCA_037832545.1 Rhabdalestes septentrionalis
TGGTTATATTTACTGAAATCAGAGTTTACTGATACACTCTGAGTTCTGAGAGTAAACACCGGTTCTAGACTGTTTTATACCGGTTATATTTACTGAAATTAGAGCCTGTGCTTGACACTCTAAGAGGTAAGAGCTGTCATCCTTGGCCTGAACAGTGCTGATATCTCATAAGGAGCTGGACAAATTTTGGCTTCTTATTTGACTTCAATTTCATGTGATCTGTTGCGAGTGAGTTACAGTTTTCTCATCTTTTGATATGAAAGTGATGGCAATTCCAAAACTTCTGACTAAATCCTGGCAATCCAGCATAGGGACCATTTTTATTGGAATTTAGCTTTAGGGGATGTGCTGTTACCAAGGAGGAAAAGTCATTTAGACATGCAGAAAAAAGATCTGTCGATGGGAAAGGAGAGGTAGGGTTGAGTGTCCTCAGCATAACAGTGATAGATACAGTACAATAAAGATACAATATTACCAAGAGAGTGTGTGTATATGGAAGACAAGGTGGCCTAGCACTAAGCCTTGGGGAACACCAGTGGTAAATCATCATTTAAAAAATGTCAATGCTTTCCACTGAACTCAAAGTAGGCTGAGTTTGGTGAGCAAAGCCAGGAGAATCTGTTGGTTGAATGTATCACCGTAGATAGACCATAGAAAGACCTAGAAGAAGTAGAACTTATTAGGTCATCAGTTACAGCTAAAACTGCAGTTTCTGTAGAATTTCTTTAAATCTGGAACCGTTTGGGCCATGAAGCCTATCCTGTGATAGAAATAGGCTGCATTGGTTATCCACAGCATGCTCTAGAATGAAGAGGAAGTAGAGAAGAGATACCAGTCAGCGATGGTCTTTTTTTAGAACTGGTGAGACTAGAGCTAATTGGAAGGGCACTGGAACCTGGCCTGTTTCCATGGAGGCATTTACATGTGAGCAGTTGAAGGCAGAAGATTCAGGAATATGATGGGACCGGATCATGTTGTGATGTGTTAGGGTTGCCGGGTGTCAGTATTTGTTTCAATTGGGGTAAAGCAGTAAAATTGAGGGTTGTCAGTAAGACAGCAGGGAAGGAACAACTTATTTTTATCCATTTTTTCATCAAACAAGGTGTCAAAATGTCCCAAGCAGATGGATGAAGGTGCTGGAAGAGCAGGGGACTCGAGAAGTAAAAAAAATATGGCAAAACATTTGCAAGGATGCAGATTCTTCTAGTTTTGTGTTGAAGAAGGAAGACTTTGCAGCAAATATTTCAGTGGTGAATTTAGGCAAAATAGATTAGCATGAGAGGAGTTCAGATCAGGGTTAAGATTCTGCTCTTAATTCTCTTTGGTTGTTGCAGAGTATGTCAAGGTGAAGGATGTAAACCTTGAGTTGGTGTCCATTTCCACCAATGAAAGACAGGTGGGAGATTTTTCAGGTGGAGTCAAGGTCGACAGGATTGTGGAGAAAAGAGCAGTTGGAGAAGAGGAGAGAAGCAGTTGGTGAGAAATGGTGACTGAATGGTTGAAGTAAGTCTGAATGGGGTGACATTTTTCAGTATTTAGAGCTAAATGTGTTTTTAGAAAGTTTTGATACATTTTCTTGTTGCGTAAAAGTTACATTTGAACTCAAAATGAACTAAGGAGAATGTCCGGTTCTTCTCTGAAGAGCCAAGAAGTGGAAAAAGTGAAGAGACGCAAGACCAGATATGAAATTTAGAGAATGGACGGACAGAGAAAGGTTACTGGTCTTCTATTATGGAGGGAAGTGTGTGCAGATTTTGGAGAAATGCACATGTATAATAAAACTGCCAAAAGCAAAAAAGTAAAGCTGGTTTCAACCCCAGTTAAAAAGAATACATACACAAGAGAACAAAGTTGCCAGGGCAAATGATAGGACTATATGGATATAAAATATATATTTATAAAATAGAAAATGCTGTTAGCTCATTTTGAATTTTTAAATAAATGTACAATTCTCCACACATGAATCTTCTCCAGCAAAGCACAAGTCATAAAGCATCATTCCTCTCCATTAAATCACCAGAGCATTGAGAATCCTCGTTTGCTCATTAATAATTTTGTTCAGTTCATTTGAACACATTGCATCTGTTGAGGCATCATTCATTTTCCATGCCAGTGAAATGGTAAATAATGCAGGACGGTGTTCATTAGAGGACTGAAATGATGTATAATAAACAGTATTAACCCTCTGGCCCTCCTCGTTTTTACTATACATTTAGATTCCTCGTGGCCACTTTTGGCCAATTGAAACTACAATTTTTAAATTCCTTGTTATTTACACTGTAAAATCCTACCATTGAGGTTAAAATGCTTTCATTCTAAACTCAACACTTGAGAAATGTACTTTGTAGTGTTTTCTTCCAGATGATGTCCATTTATCCATTTTTGGCCAGGCAAAAATTTCATATAATATTTTATATAATTGAACATATTTTTGTACAATTTTAATATATTGTTATACACTTTTTTGCTATAAATATCTATTCCTTTGTTTTTTTAATCCTTCAAATACCAGTGTGTTTGCACAATGCACTTGTTAGTAAACACCTTTTTTTTTTAACAGCTTTTTTTTATTCTCAGTGCTGCTGGGACCAAAAGTGGAACAAATCTGAAATATGGAACTGATTAATAACACTGAATTTTATTTTCATGCAGAAAAACCATAATCTGACATCCTTAAAGTTACACCCATGTCAAAATTGTGTTCATTTGTTCCACTAGAGTGCCACAAGCTATCATACTGACCTATTGGAAACTAATATTATTATTTAAAGTTGCTTGCTTGGTCAAAAAGCAAAAATTAATACCCATACTGACTGTTCTGTAATTCCTGCACAGGTATTTTCTTTGGTATAAACAGGTAAATACAGAAATACATTTTAGAAATAAAAGTTCAGTAAAATATAAGGGTAATCACCAATTTTTAAATCGCACAGTATTCTAGGTTGAAGCAGACACTGGACTCAACAGCCTCTTTTAATTTAATTTACAGTAATAAAACTACTGGGTTTACGAAGAACAAAAGGAAAAACAAGAGAAACACTCAAGATGAGTCAGGAGTGCACTGAAGAAAGTCCAGGCTGTGTTTTAGTCCCAGTCAACCCCTGCTCTGAGTAGAGCACACGTAATTCCCAAAACCGTTTTCTTTGTGTTCTCCCGACAGTACAAAACCATTTATACAATTATATTTCATACGGAAATGTAGCTGAATTTACATTTTATATTACTGAATTATTCATATTTATGTTACAAATATTTATGTTGTTTATGTTAGTACATCATTTAGAATTAAATGCATATAAAAACATATTGCCATGAAAAAAGCCCATAAAAAGAAAGCGGAGAATATTTGCAGGTTCTGCGTTATTGTAGAGATTTCCACGTAAAACTATCAGTTAGATTCTCCGAAAAAAATCAGTGTGTAGCTGAATCCGCAACTCCTGATCCGAGTAAAACCGGGGGGCAACTGTAATGGAAAATGATTCCCAAAGATACTTTATACTTCTTGATATTAGTATGATCCAATGCTTGTATTCATGAGTTGCGCTACTCTATTATTTAAGACAAATGCATCTTCACTTTAGTTGGGTTTTAGAAGGAGAGGTGCTGACATTCTTTGGATTAGACGGACCGATTTTTGTGGAAAAAATGTACCCAGATAATAAGTTGATTTTCCTCTGTACTAGAGTAAGAAATATTTCATCTTGCAGACTGCATGCACTCTTTGTAAAAATAAAACACAAGCTTGAAATCAGTCCAGAGATTTTTGCCATGACCCCTGTTACGCTCTCTTGGACTCCTAGCAAAAAGTTCACAACTCCATTTGGGGCAAATTTCCCTTTCCCACCAAACTGCTAATCCAGCCCAGCACTACTGGACAAAAGCACATCCATATGTGCCCCATTAAATGTTTTAAATGCTGTCAGCCCTACCATCCCACACGAGTCGCTGCCAATGGATTGCTGTCAAATTACACAAATATACACAAGTTAAATAAATCAGAGGCTAATTAGAGGCAATGTGTCAACATCTCCAGGAAATGAATGGCCTCCGTCAAAGCCAAAACGTTTATGAATCTGTTGATGAGGACTTATTACACATAAATGTGAACATAAATGGACACTGAAATAAATCAACTCGTCGCTAATAACCTCTCCTCATCAAATCATAATGAGACCAGTTACTCAGCCACTGCTTTAACACTGGGAGGGTCAAGGGGGTAAAATCGACAGTTTAGAAATCTGTCTGTTTCTATCTGTTTTTGTTTCTATCCATCTATCGTTCTGTCTGTTTGTCTGTCTGTCTATCTATCTATCTATCTATCTGTCTATCTGTCTATCTATCTATCTATCTATCTACCTACCTGTCTGTCTGTCTGTCTGTCTGTCTGTCTGTCTGTCTGTCTATCTATCTATCTACTTATCTATCTATCTATCTATCTATCTATCTATCTATCTATCTATCTATCTATCTATCAAACACTTTCTGTCACTATGTCACTACAGAAAAGTAAACTTGTTTGGTGTTTGGTGTGTGCGTGTGTGTGTGTGTGTGTGTGTGTGTGTATGTGTAATTAAAATGCCCCTATGAGAATAGCAGGCTGTCAAACTTTATATAGGTGACTCACCTTCGTCTTCTTCATAGCGGAAGCGGCCGCTGCCCATCCCTCTATCGTGGTCCATCCTGAGAGAGTAGAAAGAGAGAGTGAAGGATGAAAGAGAGAAGGGACAGGGGCAGGATGAAAGCAGAGAGGAAGAGAGAAGGATGAAAACAGATGGGACCAAGAGAGGGATGAAAGGAGAGAGGAGAGGAGACAGTTCCTTTCATTACTAAAAGTAATTTGGAAAGTATTTAAAACACTGTTTCTGGATGCACTGCGAGTGTGTACCGGTGTGTGTGTGTGTGTGTGTGTGTGTGTGTGTGTGTGTGTGTGTGTGTGTGTGTGTGTGTGTGAGAGTGAGTGTGTAGAAACAGCCACAGGAACCTGAAAACAGGAACCGGAAGTTAGGAGTTGCTGCCACTCAATACAATTATGTTTAGGATAATAAACACAACTCATTATAGCTCATTTGAATATGTTTTACCAACATCCCCTCTGTTTAAACCCTTTTGGTGTCACTTATGTTGTGGTCTATTAAAATGAATTGTTGTAACTGTTGTGTTTACTTATGCTAACCCTATGGGAAACATTCAAGACAAATGTAGCTTCTTCCTAAATGGCTCATCTTGAGGTGTTGTCAACCAATTTTACAATACATTTTGTAGAAATGTGCTGAAGAGGAAGTAAAATGGCAAGATCAGTATTGTAAAAAGACTAGAAGAACTTGCATTGTTGTCCAAAGGCTACAAGAAGAAGAAATATCACAACTAGCGGTCTTGCTAAAAGCTTATTCAGTGATGACTGATTTTAGGTCAGTTATGTTCAGTTATGCTAGTTATTTTAACTGATGAATGGATATTTCTTTACCACAGAAGTAAACATTGGCTAAAAACGACTTGGTCAGTACTGAGTCTTAACTTTCAGGTTGTCCTAAAAGATTTTACAAAATGATGAACATTCACATTTCGAAAACAGAGTAGCAGGGTTTCATGCTAGATGATGAATGCTAACTCAGATGAGCTAATATGCTAAGCTAGGAGGTGCATGAGGACTATGTCTACACTGTTGACACAGCAGAAGTAACTTTTTTAGTTGTTCTTGTTGTCCTAGCAGGGACAATTCCACAATTTGTCCACCTTTGCCTCACTTTGGGCCCTCTGAAATAAGCAACATCGTCTGGCTCTGCCACCCTACGAACAGTGCAAACCCAGTCCAGACTGGTCTCATTCCCACTAGTGGGAGAGCAGAAGAATCCCTCTTTATCCTCAAAAACCTCCTGAAGACACATCTGTTCAGAGAGCAACTCCTCTCCTGAGGCATTTTTGTTGCTGTCCTCTGTAATAAAGATGTAGCACTTAGAACTCTCCTCTGGTCCTCACACTGTCCTGAAACCGGAGTGTGTCCTCAGATTGCATGTTGCTTTGGATGAAAGCACCTTGAATATAATGTAAGTACAGTGAGAAGCTCCTGCTCTGAGGCCAGGGTCAGGTGAGGTGCGGTACATACAGAGGGGTGCGGACACATGCGATGTTCAGGATGCAGATTGAAGAGTGCATGTGTGTGACACTGCTCTAGATCCCCTGATGGCTCCCCCTGCAGGGTGAGGGTTGAGGTCACGGCCGTGACTCGCCACGCGCTGGTCATTGACCTGCCTCCTGGCTCCCTGCCCACCACTCATCAATACTCAAATAATTAGACTGGAGCGCGCTCGATGGAAACATGCATAATTAAAAGCACACTGAGGACCCGTGCCGCTCACAACACATGCCAAAATCTCCCCATGGACATGGGAGTGCGGCTCATGACCGATTTCTGATGTATAACTTAATGTGCGGAATTTAAGAGTGGACTGCCTTTAAACGGATTGTCCATTGGGCCACTTTGTTAGAAAAACCTCAGATGTATAGCAGTTCGGAACTGGCATTCGTACAAGGTCTTCACGGTCCAACCACTTCTGGGTGAATTTCAATGGACCAAGGAAAAGTACAGGCCCACCTTTAGTACCTCAGAGTCTTGCTGCTTTCGCGGTTGATTAGGTGGTGATTAGGTCCTCAGTTGGTGTCGGGGATAAATTAGCACACTTTAGCAATGTGTAAAATGCAACATCCTTAATGTGAATTGTCTATAAGAACTAGCTTTGTTGTCAAAAGGCTACAACAAGAAGGAATATCACAACAACTAGCAGTGTTGCTAAAAGCCTACAATATTCAGCCACGACTGATTTTAGGTTCATAAAAAGAGAACCAAAGGTAAGGATTCCCACTGTTTTACAGTTAATACTTTGTGACGTACAATCTGATCAATTATGGTATGTACAGTTAGCTGATGAATGGATATTTGGTAACCACAGAGGTAAACAATGGCTGAAATCTATGTGATAAATACAGAGTCTAATCTTTTAGGTTGTATTAAAAGATATAACAATATGATGAATATTCACATTTTTAAAAAAAGGGCAGCAGGGTTTCATGCTGGAGGATGAATGCTAACTCAGATGAGCTAATATGCTAAGCTAGGAGGTGCATGAGGACTACATTGACACTGTTTTTGGAACAACAGCAGAATTAAAATCTTTTGATAGTTGATAAACTATCTACATATAAACGATATCTATGGAATGCTCCTCTATTAGGTAGGTATGTTTTATAAAGTGACCTGTGAGTGGGAGAACAAAAACAGAAGTAGGTGTTTCCAATAAAGTGGCCACTTTCTGAAAGTTCATGACATTTCAACTTAAGTGGCCACTGAGAGGAAGTACAAGGTCTTTCCAATTAAGTGGCCGATGAGTGGAAAGATTCCTCTTGTGTGTGTGTGTGTATGAATGAGAAAAATCAATACGGAAGTAAGTATATAATTATTTGTAAGTTTATGTGGGCAGCACGGTGGCACTGGTCCAGGATTTCTCTGTCAGTTTTCCAGCTGGATAATTAACATTGTCAGATCATCGATCCATGTCCTGTGCTCCCTGTTAACCGGCCCCATCTCCCATCCCCCCACAATGGGGAGGAACGAGAGAGAGCAAGCGAGAGAGAGAGAGAGAGAGAGAGAGAGACATTCCCATCGGAATGAGTGGCCTAATCGATGGCACCCCACAGCCATTACATTCCTACATTGCATTGGAATGTATACATTGGTTGGTTTCTCTTCGAATCTGTTTCATCCACTAAACGGTGTGGGCACCACTAATGAAAAACGAATTAAACTCAATGAAAGCTGTGAATTCCCAACAAAAAATTTAACCTCATAGTTTAGCGAAACCACATAAAAGTTCTACAGCTGTGTCATCCAATGCAGAACATTTTCAGATCCGAAATGCTTTAAACTTCACCAACAAGTTCACTTTTCTACAAACGTTTTCATGAAACTGGACTGCCAAGAATTGGAAACACAGAAAGTAGCAAGAATGTCTCGGTATGGCTTTAGGATTTGGTTTTACATTTATTTCATTAGATCATTAACCAAATTCTACAGTAGGGGACCTTATATGTCCACAAAGTTTTAGAACAGTAGAACCATTTTAGTTCACTGTAAAACAGTCACAATTGAAAATGATTTTTGAAAAAGTGAAGAACTTTCATTCATTGAGTTCATGGATTTCTAAAGTGTTTCCTCAAAATTCTTTTTGTTTCTTTAACATTTTAAGGCTTTTTCCAAGAATGTTTGCATAATTTTGTAACTGCGCAAAGGTTCCTCACACTCACACATCTACAAAACATTTCTTGAAGAACCATTAGGAGATGCTTAATGGAGCAACTGTCTAAAAATTGGGCCTATTTTTGGAAATCGCTAATGTGATCACTGAGGATTACCCCAGAAACGCAAGAGAAAACTTGCCAGTGGATCTGTTCGTGGACATGAACAGAATTAGCAGTTTTTGTGTTTAATTACATTAAAAGACCTCTGTGGGCTGATTAGTGGTAGTGACTACTGGGAGCACTGGTGGTGCTGCAGTGATTATTATTATTATTATTATTATTATTATTATTATTATTATTGTTATTATTATTATTATTATTATTATTATTTATGTGAAATAGTTTGTAGAGTGCAGAATTTCAGCCATTATTAGAACTGACCATTCAACCATTAGTTTAACTACTAGTTACAGTTACTTTTCTAGCAACTTCATCTGGACCAGCGTTCCATACAATAAACAGAACTCTAAATGCCCAAAGTGGTCCATTTTCAGGCCATATAACTCTCTGACCTTGTTTAGCACCACACAGAATCAGGTTTCTACCATTAGGTTCGCTTGAAGATCCACTACATTTTCCCGACTTGCTTGACCATGAGTCAAAGCAAACCAAACTAAAGGAATAGTTCAAATGTTCTGTACCAGACAGGGTGGGAGTAAAGGCACCCTCAGAAAACTACAGTGATATTAGAGCATCTCCAAGCAATGTCCAACAAACCCATGATACTCCCTGATGCTGTAGACGTAGTTTTATCCGAGTTTTGAGAGGAGTTGGGCCCAAAATCCATTCATGGTGGGGGATGCGTACAAAAAGTCCCCAAAGAAAAGAGATTAAAATCAGATTTAACACTATTTTACCATCATTAGCATCCATATAAACACACATTTAGCTTCGTTGGAGGGTTTGGCGAGTAAAAACTTTTACACCTGTTTTGGCATCTGATTCCAGTCACTACTACTGTAAAGAACTTCCTGTAAAGAATTGACACTTGCTGTCTTTTAAGCAAGCTCTGTCATTAAAGATGACTAAATTTCATTTGCATATATAGGTCTATTTTGCAATTCAGGAAAGAATGATGAGTAAAGCTAAATCCCACCATCCAGAAACCCAAAGCAAGAACAGTAAGGTACATTTGAACCAAGTGAATCTCTGAAATCCCTCCATCAATACTGGGTGGTTCTCCAGATCCAGACGCTAAAGAACAAACTTAAAGTGTAGGATTTCTACACGGAATCTCCACTGACAGTGCAATTATCTTCAAGAGAATGACAAAAGGAACTTCTTACCTGGTTTCATTTGAAGGAGACTGATCAAGAGGGGGGAAAAGGTGTCGCTAATCAAAGGGATTCATGAATGCGGCTTGATTGGAGGTCGGAGAAGCTGAAAGTCCAAAGAAGACCAAATGGATGGCAGCGATTTGGTCGCTGTCACTCTCTCTCTCTCCCTCTCTGTCTCTCATTCACCCATAGCCCAGCTGATGTTCTGTCCCTCAATCAATGTTATGGACTGGTGACAGTGTCAATAAGTGGATAACTGGGATTCAGGCAAATGGGCCGCTGTGTCCACAGCTTCTAACCCCATGAATAAAAATAGAAGTACAAGCTTTTATCCATGTTACACAGATTGGGCAGTTTATTAGAAACCTCATACTCATACTTCACCTCATACGTTTATTATGTATTTATTTCCAGTTTATTATCGAACCCACACAATCCTATTCATCATTGGTCAGTTTGTTTCCACAAGAGGTACATCACGGTTAAAAGTTCCCTAAAGACCACTTGGAAAAGCCAGAAAACCACTTCACAAATGTGTTGTGGACTTATGAGGTGTATTTTAGAAATAATTTTAAACCCATTCCAGCTGTGAAACATGGTGGTGGCAGTATCGCAGTTTGGGGCTGTTTTGCTGCCACTGGAGTAGGACAGCCATCATTTGATGACATTAGGAACTCTGGATTGTAACTGACACATGAGAACATAAGAAGTTGTTTAGCAATTTGAAATCACTGTCAAAGTCCAGACCTTGTATCAAGTATCACAAGACCGGAAGCCCAACACCACTGAAGAGATCGGCCCACCTCAGAGTCCAATATTCTTTTCCATGTTATTTCACAGAAACCACCAAAGAATTTGAGAGACAGTTCCTGGTGTAGACAAAGAGATCCAGTCACATGTTAGGTTTTTGTAGACATTTACGTATTTGGTTTAGGAAAATGTATCTGATAATATGGTTATATGGTTTGCCCCACTCTATTCCTCAAACTCTAACCTAAATGCATTTTGTAGGTTGCATTCCACAGCAGCTTGCATTCTCTGTCCTTTTCTCCCTATTATTCATAATGATGATAATGACGGTGATGATATGTGATGACTGCCAGGGTCCAGCATATTCAAAACAAATGGAGATGAGCAGCTATGTTTTGGTGACCTCGGGCTACATTGGTAGATAATGGCGGAAGATGTCCTATCACTGCTATCGAGTGCTAACAAAAATCCAGTTCATCGCATGTTAAACACACACATACAGAGATCCGGTCGATATAACAGAAGAGGAAGGCTGGGAACACACGGCCGTGCCTGGTCTGTACACTTCGCCCATCCTGGCAATGACTCCATACGGAGGGATTCCGGTGCTGCTGTTTGTTGCATCAATCTGCAATTTCCTTTGTCACCTTTGTTGCATAAAGCTCGGAAATGACAGTGATGACCCTTGAAGGCCTGTGGGGGGGAGGTAGCACAAGCAGGAATAATCAGCAGTTAACTAAAGACTGAACCACAATCAAACAATTGACGGAAACATCAATGTGTCCATCGATGGATGTGTCCAGCATTTCTGTGGTGTTGCACTGCATTGCTGAAGGTGGGCGGATGGATGTGCATTAGATTATCCCGTCATTGATTCTGTTTACAGTAACCGGACAATTGTTTTTCAATAAGAATTTCTTTGTAAGAAAAATATCAAACGTGAACATCAATTTGATATGTAGGCTAATAGACTTGGCTTATATTACACTGGGTGATGGGGGAGAGGAGGACAGATTTGTTCTCTTGGACCACTGATGGCTGTGGCACATATACACACACAATATGTATATGATAGAAATATAAATGTTTGTGTGCATATATTTATATAACACAGCATCCAGGGTGCAGCGTGTGGGGATGGTCTCTTACTCAAGGGAACCTCAGAGGTGCTTAGCAGCCTTAGGAATCACGTCCACCACTTCCTGATCGCAAACCCAAGATTCCCTGACATCAATAATAATGCTTGGCTATGATTATAATTTTTTATCATCACATCGTTAAACATAAAATTAAATAATTGAAAAGTTGTGTATTCTGGACTTTTATTTTTAAAATGACATTTGGCTTGCAAACTGACACAAATGTGTCCAGTCTGGACAAAGAAGAAGAGGCACAGGCACAGACTTTCATTTGAGCTGGTGATTTATTAAGCCAGAACATAAACAAAACAGACCAGAAAAGGCATGGGGGCCAGGACATGAAAATGAACAGGAGCATTGAGGAGGACACAGACCGATGTTAAGGTTATTATAATGCTACAGAACCATAGGCAATTGGTGGATGTTGACTTAAATCTTGCTCTACATGTCCTTGCTACTGTTGTGGATTACTTGAGCACTGTTGTATGTCGCTTTGGATAAGGGCGTCAGCTAAATGCCGTAAATGTAAATGTAAATAATGCTCCACAATTGTAAGTAAGAAGAGAACAACCTAATCTCTGTCCAGCTGAGAGCCCTTTACTCACTACTGAACAGAGATAAGAAACGCCCACAAAAAAACGTAAACAGTCCGAGGACGGCCCCTAGAAATCTTGACACGAAAACTTTAAACAAATAAGGAGGTTTGTAACAGCAGTTTTCCATTTAACACAGTTACACAGCTATGGTGAAGAGAACAAAATTGTCCTTGCTTGGGCGGTCCTCCCTCTCCCCCGTTGCCCCGTGTAACATTAGCCGACATAACAGGAAATGCAATTAGTGTTCTCCTCCAAGCATGTTGATTTACATGATGAGCAGAATGAGCTAAATAATGAATTTGACCATGGGCATTACTAAATGTTATCCTGGTCTTATGTTGTGTATGGTTTCAGTTCCTCATCCACATGTAAGACTAAGAGAAAGATGACCATTTAGCGAGAATAAACAATTGGTGGGACTCACTAAGACTGAATGTACCTATATTCTCTTGACCTCTTAGTATAAGAATCTGAAACCATGTATTGTTCCCAACCTCAACAGAGTAAACTGATGGAGAAAAGAGAAAATAATTTCTTAATTCCCTAAAGTAAACGTATTCAGCAGAATTTTAAATTAAATTGAGATTATTCAAAGAATTGTCTTCAGTCTGTTATCGTAGAGAGAGCAGATGTAGGAGATTTCTTTCAGCAGAATTAATTTCCGCAGTTAACCATTTAGGAGGCTTCTCACGAACCTGTCTTATAAAACGCAAATGCAGTCCAGAAGGCAATTAGAAGATCTTCTGAAGAACAGTCTGGTCTGATCTGTTTTTTCCCTCCTCAATACCATTCCTCACTTTCTCTGCCCAAACATGAATTCTATATGGAATTCACTCCCAGAGATCGGTCACAGACCCTCCTTAATACAACTCTGTTCTTTTGAAATAATCTGATTTATGCCTCACAGTGTGCAGTATGTGTCCGGGCACTAATACTGTAATTATAATTTAGAACCACGTCTTTGCGATTAAATTTTAGTCTGTGAAGTAGAGTGTGCCAAAACTGCGCCAAATAAGTAAGTCATTCAGTAAAGTCTAGTGAATATGTAAGATGCTAATTAGTCCATTTGCTTTCAAATGATCCTTTAAGTTTCACTTAAATTCATATTGTTGGTTACATAAGTGAATACTACAGTAATCTGCGTTGATCTAATAGATTGTTGGAAGGTTTGTTATAAAATTAATTGTTATAAAGTCAAATTTTCATTTCCAAATCCCAATGCAGATTAAAATGAATTTTTCCTATACATTCCGTTAATCTGGCATAATAGTTTGGATGCCATTAGATGGCTAGGTCAGTGTGTTGACATCTGAATTATATTTACATTCATTTCGATTAAAAAAAGTCCCACATCGACTGTGTCCAACGTGAAGGGTTTGAATTTCTAAATTACAATTCATGGCAGAGTTTCAAATGCAGCAATTTGTGTTGGTTTGCTCTGAGCTGTGTCCATAGCATCACAATTACAGATTAAACATACTAGTTCCACTATGGGGTAAAGAGGCCTGAACTTTCAGATGAATGGAAATGTCGTTTCTCCATGTATACGATAACAAAATAGGGTTTATTTTCCAACATACCTGTGATTTCTGGACATCTGGATGAGCACAAGTGTGGGATGCACCTGCAACGTAGGAGTCCTGCTCCTTTTTGAGGTGAGAGTTAATTCAATGGAATAATGCTTGGTGCTGAAGATGTGGCTGAGAACACTGAGCCCCCTATTTAAGCAAATCTTCAGCTACAGGCCAAGCTGTCCCCTCATCAACCTGTACGGCATCAACTTCTCTACTATGAAACCTATTTTATGCAGATAACAAAATGATCTGGATGACGCCGGGGCTCCACAGGTGTGAGCAGTAGAACATCCAGGATAATCACTTTAATTTTCAGAATGAATACATTTAACCGGCAGAATCAAACTCTACTAAGTCCAGAATCAATTTCTACTAAAATTAAAGTCCAGAATCAATTTCTACTAAAATTAAAGTCCAGAATCAATTTCTACTAAAATTAAAGTCCAGAATCAATTTCTACTAAAATTAAAGTCCAGAATCAATTTCTACTAAAATTAAAGTCCAGAA
>JBBMFX010558107.1:0-16135 GCA_037832545.1 Rhabdalestes septentrionalis
TTCGACGGATGTCGATGACGTAGCATCCTCGAAATTCTGGCTTCCGAGGATCCTTCCTTGACATTGAGAAACGCCGATTGGTTATTTTATCTGAAACACCTACCATATCAGTTCACTGTGTAGGTTTACAATTACAGACTAAAGCTCCTGTGTTACACAATCTTGACCATCAATAAAAAGGGACTCAAAAATCATCACTCACCAGATGTTGTTTGAGTGGTGGACCAAATTGAACTCAACGGTGACGGTAGCTTAGCAGCAGTATGTTAGCATGTGTCAGGCATTGCTGAGGCTTTTACACTGTACTTAATGTCATTTTTGACAGTTTCTGTTAGTCATTTTGTTGCTCTTCGCCTGCGGTCAGTTTCTGACCATGGGACAGCCAACTCAATATAGTTTAGTTTAACAGCAACATGTTGAAATACGTATTTGGTCACCGGTGATAAATGGTTTTCTTCTGTATTGTCCTCTTTATTATATATTAGTGATTCTGGGTGGTTTAGGGTTTATGTATTCCAAGGATTTGTTTTTCATGGTTTAAAAGGTATGAACGCTGAGGCTGCACTAAACTTTTCTCATCCCTTTCACATTCCTCTGCCTGACCATGACTCACCCATTTCCCTCTTTCCCTGTATGTTTTCTTTTCAAATGAATTATTGTCTTATATCCGCCGCTGTGCTGGGCCTGCCTGAGCGGCACTGCTGCCTCTAAATCCAAACATGACCTCAGTCTGCGCATACAGCCCAGGACAAACATTTACAATGCCGTTGCATTGTAGAAGTTCATTTTTTGGAAGTTCATTTCAGAATGCTCCCGTCCAGAATGTCCCACACCCAAAAGCAAGGGTGTATTAAACTTTCCAAATGTGGGGTGTTCTGGGATGAGGAAGCCAAATGATAAATACAATCACGACCAGTTCATCTAACAAAAGTGGAATCGCATCTCAGCAAAAGTGGGGTTATGTCCCTGGCCAAAAAGAAAAAAAATTATTTGAAGTACACTTTTCCATTTAGCTGGTCACTGGACACGTTAAAATGATTTAGATGTGAAAAATAAAGCTGCACTCTAGCTGTACTGTTTCTTTTTAGTAATTGTAATAGTTTTGAAAGCTCTGTAGAGGATATTTCACAGCTCTGTTTTATCTGCGTTGAATGTTTCTCCCCTGCCTTTTCCCCAACAGTTGGTGAGCTCTTCTGTATTTTGCCCTCATACATCGCTCAACATCTAAAGACCAGACTGGCTGCCCGTAAGTGCAAAATCGTGTTATTTCATGGTTCAGAAACATTTTAAGACTGGGTTATCTGCTTTTTTATTTGTGTTTTGTTTTCTCTGTAGCAATCATTGCAGCATTTGACAGGATGAAGAAGGAATTTGAGTTCTCCATGTCAGCCTCTGTGCACTTCGACATGAACCTGAACAAGAGCCAGTCCATGCAGGAAATGGCTCAGGAGATCATGGAGGAGGTGTCACAAGAGCAAGAGCGCTTCCTGGAGCTAATGACTGTGCTGGCCTATGTGGGCCTTTTCCTGCTGCTGTTCATGTACTTCCAGTGAGTCTGGCTATAGCAGTCAGAGAACAATATCTAAGCCATCTGATCATGTTGCATTTTCATGTACAAATTTGCAAAATGTTTACCTCCAAATGTCTGGGAAGGATATGAAAGTAATCGTTTTGTATGGGCTACATGGCAAATACCTACACCGATCAGCCACAACATTAAATCCACTGACAAAAATAAATGTAAATGAACATTGATTATCTCATCATCTATTATTAGATTTTTTAATGAAACCTGTCAAGAGGTGGGATATGTTTAGCAGTAAGTGAATAGCCGGTTGTGTTTGTGCCACTTACCTTAGAGATTTGATGGCACCAGGTTGCACTCTAAGAAACTGGACTGTGTTTTACGGGAAAACCTTAAACACACTTCTTGGGATCCTCTGTTATTTTGTAAATGTTGCTGTGTGTCATAATGCGTTTTTTAAGATAGCTGAGCATTGTTTCTCGATGATAGAATGGGAGGACTGTCAGGTAGAACATGATAACATTGATTTTTATTTTTCCCTGATGCTGGTACACTGTGCCATTTCCCAACATTTTCCTGCTGCTCTCAAACCTGATCCTATGAATCAGCTCATTAATAGTCCCATAATTAGCTACTGAACCCTAATCATAACTCATTAGCTGTATTAAAGGACAGCAAAAACACATTTTGATGGAAAGTTTATGGTAAACCAAACATTATGTACAGTTTATATGGGAATACGGGAATTAAATATATAAACATTAAACATAACATAACATAAAATAACAGAAATGCTTAATATTACATAATGTATCATGACCAGCTCATTCCCAGTACTATCTTTAATGCAACCTGCTGACTAATGTTTTATGTGTGTTTTTGTACTTGCGACCAGGGCAGTCCTTTATAAAAACCACTACCTTCACATGGATGATTTTGACAACTTCTACATAACAGAGCAATTTATAGAGGTGGATCGCAGGTTCTCCAGGCAGGGAAGACCATCTGTGCTGCCACTTAGTGAGAGAGAGGCTCTCACCTACATCACTCCCTGTGAGAACAAGTGTGTTTGTGGTATAAGAATGGATGGAATCGTGATGCACTGATCTGAAAGTGGTGATGAGTTTTTGGCCAAATAAAGTCCCCTGGACATTTTTAAATGTAAAACATCCAAGCTGTAGATCTAAAGCAGGAGTGTCAATCTCAATTCCTGGAGGGCCAGTGTCCAGCACAGTTTGATAGTTCTCCTCCTCAAACACATTCAATTAAGCTGACAATTAACTGGCGAGGTGAACCAGGAGTTTCTGAGCTGGGACATCACCAAAACTTGCTGGACCACGGTCCACCAGGAGGGTAGTTTGACTCCCCTGATCTAAACAATCCAAATGTATTCTTTGTCACAAGACTCTATGAGGCTGACGGCTCGTGAGCAGCATGCTGTTGCGGCCGGCATGGTGACTCTGCTCCGGCACGTGACAATGGGCTGTGTGGTGATGGCTCTAGACCTCATGGTGTTCTGGGTGTTTGACATGCTGCACCACCAGGCTCAGGGAGAAGTAGTGGCCCGAGGTGAGAGGCCTGTGAGTCTTCACTGTGCACTTGGGAGATAAACATTAGCTTCAGTCAAGTGTTGGGACAATATCTAAGTCTATACTTCAGTCTATATTAACAAAAAGTCAGAATATTTGTGTTACATGAAACTACAGGTATTATTTTACAGTTCACTCACTAATTCTCATCTTGTATTTTTTCTTTTTGCACCAGACATCATGAACTAAACAGACGGTATTTCCCAAGTGTGTTAGCGAATATTCCTCTGTGATACTAAATAACCTAGGGTCCAGAATTGATTGCAAATGCTCTAGAGTAAAGAATATAGATGGACTGAGCAAAATGTCCAATCGGCTGAATGATTCCTTGAATAATTAGGAGATCATCTGGAAGTTCTGGAAGTTCCAAGCCCAAAGAAATAATTTTCCTATTTTCACTGCACTACTTTTTTTCTTGTTTATCAGCATCGCATGACTATGTTTTTTGTTTCTCCAGCCCCTGTGGTTGTTGACGTCCAGGTGAATGGATCTGGCTACGCCTCTGATATCGTCAAGGACATTGTGTCCTCTTTTGACATCCTGCAGAGAGGAAACATCACAATCCTGAGCAAAAAGTGTCTGATGGAACCTCTAGAGCCAGACTACGTAACCTACCTATTCATAGGTATTTTCAAAAGATTAGAGAACGTACAGCATCATGTGTAAACGCACTAAAGGGTTATCTGAGGACACCTAGTGGTCAGAAATGGAATTGTTCAATCATAAGTGCTATTCTAGTCAATATTTTAAATTGTACAATTACACATAAAGCCTTCCCTTTTATGGTACAGATGGTTAACAATTTGCTTTCTAAAATTGAATTGCCGTCATATTCTGGCAGACTTTTGTCCTTGTGCTCATTCACAGGCTTGCTTTATGGTCTCACCTTCTTCTTGGTGCTTGCCGGAAGTTATGCTAAACGACTCCAGAGATTTGTGTGTGCACGATACCACCCTCAGCGGGAAAAAGTAAGAAAACTAACACTGAAGGCTGATGGAAAGCCAGTTTTGCATTAATCTGTGTTTGTTTTACTTCATTGTCAGTAACTTCCTTTTATACCAACTTCCTTCTCCAATAGGCTTCACACACATTTTTTTCATAGGCCAGAATAATTCAAGCATAAACCAGCATAAGGTGCCATAGGATATAAAGTGCCCTAGCATATTTTTGAAAGTAACCATTATCAGCCTTCATAAATCCCTGCAATATAGGAAATGACCAATTGCAGGCCATGAAATCCCAAAACCCCCTTTTTTTTAAAACACCATGCAGTCCTAAACAGTAATGTTCAAGTACAGTTTGCCGGGATATGCTTGTAGATCTCTGGGAAAGGTGCAATGCATTTGTTATTTAGCTTATAATGCTATATATTCTCATAGTCTCCAGGATTTGTAAAGCCTCTTTTGGAAAAAAAATCTTGTAAATGTAGTTGGAGAAGGTAAATCAAACATAATTCAATTTCGACCATTTTAATGGTCACATTTGAATGACCAATTATATAATTTGTTATATTTAACTCAATTTAAAAAGTGAAAAACAACAACAGTGTATGCAAGTTGACAAAACATATCCATGTAGACACTATATTTCTAGTGTGTGTGTCCAAAGGTGTGTTCACATCTTCACAGCCCAAGTGTTATACTCCTGTAGCCAAAGCTTGACACTGGGCATGGTGATTATAGGCCTCTTTGTGGTTGCTCCCCATTTCTTCACAATGATTTCTATCATTTATACAGGCTGTGTGAGAAAAGGGTGTACCTTTGACCTAGCATAGGTTTTACTCTCATGTTTAAGTTATTAGTGTTTCCACTTGTATTTATCACTTACAGCAGAATACCCTTTAGGTTCAAAACAACAAAAGCACAGCCCATCAAGAAGAATGCATGACATCATTCCTGAGAGTCCACACTAATAATGTGTATGTGTCACTCCTCACTAAACTTGTAGGAAGATGAATGGAACTTCAATAATTATTCAAAGAATGCTACACACTGTGAAGATTTGTTTGTACACCTTTCTGTTGATACGGTACAGTTCAGCACATTGGGTCCAATTTATATTAAACCTGTTTATAGTGGGTGAAATATTTTTAACATTAAGATTTTGAGACATAATTCACTGTTAGTTAACTGTAAGTAAATAACTGCTGCAAGGCCCTTTCTGTGTTTTGGCTTAATAAATGCGCAAGAGGTCTACAACTGCTGCCAGAGTAATGGATGACTGAATTACACATTCTGTCAAACAATAAAAAAACACACAGAACATTGAACAGGACAATAATATTGTCTAGGATGTTGGTTTGTATGTAGTAAAAAATGTAAATAGAATAAGGCAACTTCAACACAAATACTAACAACTTGTGTGTCTTAAGTGCAATAAGCAATTCATCCATAAAAATATAAAAACATAGACTTCTAGCAAAAACTTCTAGCACTCTTGTGTATTGTTGAGGTGAAGATTAACCTGTCCCAGAGTAGTGGAATGAGGAAAAAGAGGAAACCCCACAACAACGTGTACCACTTCATCTGAGCTTCCATGTATGGATGTTAGTGGAACAGGTTCTCTTTATTAGGTTTGGGGTTTCTGACAGCAACAGCAGGATGAGATGTGTAAAGAGAGGCATGTTACCTGCTTGGTTACTGCCAAATACCTTAAGATGAGACAGATAGCACTTCACCTTGCAGCAGGATATACACACAATTCACTGGTAAAACAACTATTAACTTTGTCATGGCCGAAAATTGGACCGACATGTACTAGAGCCCTCAGAGACGACTGAAGGCAAAAACCTACAAAACAAACAGGAACTTGGAGGACATTTGCATACTGCAGGCTGCAATATCAAGAGTACTCTGAAGTTGTAATAAGAATAATGGCAAAGAACATTCTGTAGCTCAACCGCTGTTTTATTATTTAGCATTACATCTTAAAATACAGAATTGATATACAGAACAACTGAAGGATGTGGTAATCTGCATGTATGTGCGTATATGATGACACATGTTTCATAAGATTCCTAATCACATTATTCCTGCAGGAGAGGATCTGGTGGCTCCGGGGCCGTATTCTCTCTCAGCGGGCATCTCTGGGAAAAGCTCTGCTAAGGGCGGTGGTGAGGGGAAAGGAAGACCAGGGACACGCCAGTGTACTGCAAACTCTGACACTGTGGTGAGTCACTCTAAAGGGGGATTGGATAGGTAATGATTAGCCACTCAAAGTTAATATGACTCTGACAAACCTGCCCTAAGACCAAGACCCGAGTACCCATAATTAAATTAGCCCTCCTAATGTACCTACAATTAACAGTAAATAATATATACTTTATCATTTTTAGCCTGAACTCTGTCTCCCACATCTGTAGCACACAGTATATTAACATTGACAATCATTTTAACGTAGAAGAAAAGAGATAACACATTGAATATATGTACAGGAAAAGGTGATTTGCTGGTGCTATTATATTCTTGAATCAATATTTCTTCATTTCCCTACAAAGAGCTTATAGATAATTGTGGTATTGTATTGTATCTCATAAATGTGTCAGACAGAGGACTATTCCTTTAGGTAAGGGGGCATTTGGCAGACGCCCTTATCCAGAGTGACTTACAATCATTAGTTACAGGAACAGTCCACCAGGAGCCACTGAGCGTTAGGTGTCTTGCTCAAAGATACAATGGTAAAAAGTGGGGGTTAGAACCTGTAACTTTGTGATTATCGAGTTAAAAGGCAAGTGGTTTACCCTCAAGGCTACTAGTGTATGATAGCAATTAATGAATCAATATCAGTCCTTTTTGCTTATAAACATTTATTGGTTGCGTGAATATATAAAGAACTTTACTCCAATTCGACACCAGTAATACTTATGACTAGTTCTGGATGACGAACACCGGGCAAAAGTGAATAGAGGAGCTTATGAATGAGGGTGCCTGGCCAGGCCTGATAGTGGTGTTTGTGAGACCAGACTGCTTTGTGGAGTCACCATAGCCAAATATGTCTGTGTGTGTGGCTGTGTGTGTGTGTGTAGTGTGCCTGGTGGAGCCATCATAGCCAAGTTCCTGGGTGTGTGTGATAAGTCCTGCCTGGCATGTGGGAAAGCAATGAAGGGCAAAGCCAGTCCGGATGTGTACGCCTGCTCTACAGCAAACTGCACAGGTTTCAAGTTCATTTCAGAATTCATCTGACTCTAAATATCACCTTTTATATCACAATGGCATTAAAAAGGGATCTCCAGCTCTGTGACCTGACAGCCCCTGCTGTGATTATTGTAATATCTTGTAATTATAATAGCTGACTGAATACAAATTAGAATACAAATTAAAATTGCATTCTGTTTATGTGTGTTCACTAAACCATTTTCAAACCTGTCTCCAAAAAAGCCTATTTTTTATTTAGGATTCGGTCTGAATAGCACTCAGATCTTTAGATTTGCAACTGAATCTCAGATTTGCAACTGAATTGTGCTGAATTCAGTATATTCAGTGTACTGAAAATTCAGAAACCTGACTAGTTCTATTAACTGTATTCTTCTAACAAAACTATTAATAACATAAAAAAGAACATACATATTTACTGTATATATGCTTGGGATTTCTATTCAAATTTTTTATAATATTTTACAGGCAAACACACAGTTACTGTATCATGTCTGTCCAAGACTTTTTAGTGTCGAATATGAATTTTATTGTTGGAACATTTATATAATTTGAAAATGATTGTTGACTTTACATTCTGCCAAAACTTCAGGATAAAACAGGTTAAATTATGTTGAAAATAAAGATTTTAGTTTTCCTAAAAAAAAGGTTTTGGTCTGATAACCGCAATCTACATACTGTGCATGTCACCTTGTTTCTTTAGGGTGTTTCTGCATGCAGTGCTTTAGAGTGATGGGGAGCATCTGTGCAGTCTGTATGGGGCCACTCACATTCCTGGAAGACTCAGAGCAAGAGCTGTGAGTTTGTACTTGTTGCATTTATAACAATGCAGACATCCAGACAGACCTAAGCTTTGCTCTCAAGTCAGAACGCCAAAACAAAACACGGATATACATTGCCTGGGACAAAAGCATACATACTTTGTTCAGTTACTGTGTTTATTCACATTGATTATTTACCTGCATTTTCACTTCTCATAAGTCATTGTTACCCAAAGACGACACTGGCGACGACCCAACTGTGCACAGAGTGTTTCCTCCTCTAACACACACGTTTCATCTCATGGAATTGCTAGTGTATTAGCCCGATCTGTTGGATTGAATGTGTCAGAGTGGGGAAAATAGCCACATTTGGAGCAGGTATAGGGGATTTGTAAGATCCTCTCCAGTCATGTCATTCCAGAGATTCCAGTGATGAGGAGCAGGCGAATCTGTGGGCGGCGGCAATGACATCACCACACATCAGTCAGAGCAGTGACAGGAAGAAGCTGATGTGGAGACGATTGTCTGTGGTTACTGGAAGGACTGTGAGGGAGGAGAGCAGGCCAGAGGATCACAGTGGTTCACGCAGAAGCAATTATGAACTCAGGTATCAGAGAGTTAGTAGTCAACTAGTTAAGCATTATATGGGTGCCCTCTGCACATCATATATTATTTCTATATGTTTAAGATTTTTTTCACTGAAGAATTATAATTTTTCTCTTTTGTACTGTTCCAAGCACATTCCACATTGTGTATTGCACAGATGTTAGTGGATTAAATCTACCGACACTACAGAATAATGATAAACATTCCTATTTCAAAATGGAAATTTTCCTGAAATATTCCTGAGACTGTTCTAACAGATTAATGTTCAGGATGTAATCACTGAGCTGTACAAAATGGTATGAATTTTCTATGTTCTTTTTGATCAATGCATGTTCTGGTTGTGGAAACATAATTGCTTTTTTGATAGGCATTTAAATCATTGTTAAACCTATAAACTTTTAAAGAACCTTCTGTGATGTTTGCCATACTTGTAAGTGCAAAGTATTCACTTTAATCTTTGCAAATCTTGGGCGTATACACAATATGTTTGCACATTATTTACAGATAACTGGACTTAGTAAGAAAAAGACCAAGTTATTACTAAGGAACGGCTCAGTTTCAGCTGTTATATGCAACAGAAACAAACATGATGATGTTATATGGCAAATATATGGCACTGGTATATATGAGGAAAAGATACTGTTACCTGTATCTTTAAGATGATGTTAATATAAGTGTAAACCTGGATTTAATGACTGGCCATAATCGTAGCATCTGTATCTTATTTTTAATTTAATAAAGCATTTGTGTTATTGACAGTACCAGTGAAGACCAGCCCCATGACAACAGAAATATAATTTGAGTCCTAGTTGATGTGCAGCAGCTCCGCCAACCCACCCCCATCCTCAATCCATCCTTGCCTTGAACTGTTACCACTGTCTACAGCTCTTCAAAGCACCACCAGTTATCATTAACTTTAGTAATAAAAGAATAAAACCTAAATGTCCAAATGTCCTTCAGAGGAACGTGTGTTTGTTTGTATTGCTTAGTTCCCTCATGAAACTGTTATCAGATCAGTCTACATGAAAATGCCTTTGTATCTGATAAACGTGCCAGAATGTGGTCAGGCTGGTTTGGTGGTGCTCTGTATCCACAGCCAGCCACAGTGCCGTGATCCTGACGTGGGAGGTAGGTGTGTACCAAAGTCCTCCAGGCTCTGGGCTATGATAAAACACTCGCACTAAAACTTTACCCACTTGAACCGAGCTCCCGAGGCCAAAACCGACCCGATGGCAGTACAGGTAAGAATTTAAGTGCCATTGTGGCTTAATACTGTGCAGCATAACTTGGAGAGTAGCTTTGTAAAAAAAAAAGATTGATAATAACCTGCTGCTACACACACTTTGTGGTCAGTTGCTATCTGTGGTGCAGGCTTCAGGAAATCCTCATTCATTTACGATTTAAATCTGTGCAGATACTAATGTCAGAAATGGACTGAAATATGAAACCTGTGCATTAACCAGCAGGCGAGCCACAGAGTATTTTGTCATTATGAAGTCAGCTCTGTTTATCATGGCCATTGTTTAAATTATTTTTTCCGCTTTAATATGTTTTTTTCCTCAAAGTTTGGAGTCCTCTCTAAATCAAATTTTATTTTGCCCAAGGGTAGATTTTTACCACAATGTCCACATCATAGTAAAAAAAGGTTTCTTTTCTGATGGCCAACGCCCAGAGAGTAAACAGTGCTGTGTGCTTAAAGCTTCCAACACTACGCCAGTGTAACCACTTCCTGAGCTAAGAAAAGGTCTAGACTTAGATACGTGATGAAGGTGTAGTTTCCACCCTCCAGGGGGTCTTACCTAATTGGACTAATGGTCACAGCTAGTCATGGAGGTGTACCAGGGAAGCAGTGAATGAGGTTGTGTGTAGCTGGGTGAGTGGTAGGTTCCCCATAATTAGGGATGCAAAAGTAGGCTCTATATCATACAAAGCCTTTAATGAAACAGACATTACTGATACTGCATATCGATACTGGTACTACTTTCCATAATTTTGGGCAAAAAATAAAGCCAAGGCATAGCAAGATAAAATATTTATTTTCTTATGATATTTTTGTGAAATAACAACATTACTTGTTACCTGTATATATCATAAGGGAAGAGCAATCACTACAAATGTGTGGTTAGGATGTGCAAAGCACCACTCCTATCCCTCTCATTGATAAAACCTTGAACCCTATAATATCAGCTTTGTTAGAATGCAATAACACTGCACAAATACTGAGAGCACAGAAACTGTGCTATATTGAAATTGTAGTAAAAGCATTGACTATGATTATGTCCATAAGTGTATAACTGGGCCTCTAAGGTTGATTAAATTATAGTTTATTACTAATTGGCATATTAATGATTTGTCTTTATTTTGTTTATTGTTAGACAAAAGTGGCCAGTCTGACTCACATGCCATCTTGCTGTGTTGTTGAAACTAGCTCCAAAATGAAAAACTAAAAAGATCAAAAGCTAAGCTAAATTAAACAGCACTGCTGTCCTCCAAACGTGAGATAAACAAATGTCACACATCACATTCATCTAAAAGTGTTAAAAGTGTGGTAGTAGCCTAGTGAGTAAAAAACCTACCCCCACCAGCACCACTTTCTACCAGTGTGTCCTCGAGCAAGACCCTTAAACTTCAGTTGCTCCAGGGGGACTGTCCCTGTAAATAATGTTTGTAAGTTGCTCTGGATAAGAGCGCCAGCCAATTGCCATTTTATAGCAGTCATGTGTTAGATTTATTGTTTTTTGCTGACTTGGTATGAGCCATGACATTCTATTTCTGACATACATGACAGTACATTACATTACATTCATTTGGTAGATGCTAATCCTATGTTTCTGGTTAGTGTGCTTAAATAATTGCGATTATCTTAAATCTTTGCAATCAGGCAATTGTGTAGTAATTATAGCAGGACAATCAGTAGTGATAAACCTCTGATTTTTCTCTCTCTACAGTACACAGATCTAGAATTGGCCATCAATGCACTGGTGACCCAGTTCCATGCAGCTTCGACAGAGAAGGTCCCCACTTTGACGGTGGAAGAGTTCCAGGGCATGGTCTCCAATGAACTGCCAAACATGGTGAAGGTAAACTGAGCTGGAATTTTAATTTTCATTATTCCTCACCTATCTGTATGTAGAATGACTAAGCAAGATGAACTGTTTGGTCCGACTCAACAAATCTACTGTGAAGCCTGGAATTCTGGTCGTCTTCGTATACAAGGTTCAGAATGGATGTGTTGCAGAGTCTGTTGTTTATAGGATGCATGTGATTTTGTGAATCATTTAATGGCTATAAACGGAGTAAATGTTTATATGCTTCTTTGACAGAACGCTGGTGAACAAGAAGTGCTGAATGAGCTGCTGAAGGAGATGAGTGTAGAAGAAGGGCAGGGAGTCACCTTTGAGAACTTTTGGGTGCTGGTGAATTCCCTAGCCAACACTCAGTGTGGGCTCCTCCAGAAAGACAAAAAAGTAAATTGTACCTGCCTGTTACTCTAGGATCCGGGCAAGTGAACAACCCAACCCCGAGCAAACAACTTCAGTCAGCCCCTCCCACTTCCTGCAGTCTGGTGCAAAGCTGTCCAAGAAACCCAGCAGGCCCTGATAATAAATCCATGTCATGACAATGATAAGGCTTTGTAGGTCTTATCATTTTTATGTCAGGGTATCACTTTTCTCTAGATATATTCCACCACACCTATCACCAAAAGGGTTCAACTCTTCCATCATTACAACCTGGACTTACACCTGGCTTTTTTTTTCTTTTATGAGACCTATTTCTAGTTGCTGATATGCTCTGGTGCTGCATGTTTTGTTATGTTTTTTAATCATCCTGTCTTTTTTGGTATTTTTGTACAAGAACGACGATAAATAAAATAATATAATACAACTCTAAAGTTTCTTCAATTTAAAAAAATGCATCAGTATGTCACTCAACCACAGTCACTCTACCACAATTTTGCCTGGTCATAGTAAGCTCAACATTTTCATCCATTTCTTTTTTTCAGTGATTGAGCATAAAACGTGCACATGTTAAAATGAAATTGCGCAGCTGGTTAGCAAAATTTTAGACTTATGATAAAAGAGAAGATGTTTAATAATGGAGTGGCTCCAACATCAGTCCCAGATTTAATGAAGAGGATCCAGTCACCTGCAACAGGCTGGAATGAGTAGGAAAAGAGACCGACCCCACCTGCTGGTTGCATTTAGAACAATTTCAGTAACCACTCATTTTTCCACTGGGACTTTTTTGGACTGTAGGGTCCAAAAAAGTTAATATCACTAGTATCACTTTTTTGATATTTAGTGGCAATACAAACACATTAACTACAAATGATGCAATATGATGGCACAGTTAGTGATGATTCATGGGGGATGTAATGACAATCAACTTTAAATTTTACAGTTTCAGTCATTAGGAACAGGTCCATAGCATCAAGCAAAAGTGGATATCTGGTGTCACTGCATGATATGTAGAACAGCTTGTAATATGTATCACTTGCAAGTCATTGTAATTGTTCAATATGTCAAACAGCAGGAGTCATTATACTGCCTATTCTTCCCTAAGATTGAAAGAAATGGACTGAGTAACGGCAAAGGTTATATAAAGCAGCTTCAGTTTTTGAATGTTTATCTCTCTTCCCCTGCAGTTTGCCAAGTTTGCCCAGCCTTTTGACAGACACTGACTAATATTATCCTCTTAGTGCTGCAGTCAGTCACATGACCGCAACTAAACTGAAACCTGATCTAAATATGCACTAAAGAACGTCTCCAAATATCCCCTGAAAGTGTCTCCACCTTATTGTTCTCCACGCATTGAAGCAACGTTTCCTCCTGCACTCTGCATGAGCACATTTGAAGGCCAACATTAATACAAACAGAAATTAGAATTGTAGATCTGGGAATGCATGTCTATGTTATATTTGGGGCAGTGGTGGCCTAGGGGTTAGGGCATTGCTCCTTTAATCAGAAGATTGTGGGTTTGAATCTCAACACTGCTAGTGAAGTCCCCTTGAGTAAGGTACCAGCCCCACACACTGCTCCCCAGGCAGCCCTTGTTGGTGCTATACTTGGTGATTCGGTTCAATGCAGAGAAAGAATTTCACACTGTATGCTGTGGTGTGTTCTGTGTTCACTTATGACAATAAGGAGCCACTTTATTATTAGCAGTTTCATCAAGATCCTGCCAGTATCAGCTGATAATAATTTAAGAATATATTATTGTCAGTGTTGCAGAGAACTGAAGTGAAAAGTCTGAAATGTTTTCAAAGTCTGAAATCTAAGTGAGCCAGAGAGTCAGAGAAATGTAGCATCGCTGTTCAGCAACTTCGTGGCCTGTGGGAGAAGGACTCAGAAACCTCCCTCCATCTGGATTTAAGTTGAGGACTTGTAGGCCTAAAAGAGCAATGATCCTTGCCACCTAATAGTATTCAACTAATAACTTGGAATCATATCAATATTTGAATATTTATGTCTCCGCATTTTCCATTTTTCAAACTATAATTAAAAGTTCACTTATCGCTACTTCTCCCTCACTTTAAAAATGCTTCCGGCAGCCCGTGCTTGTGGGGACATTTATACCTCCTGGGTTTCTGTCCCTATGGTCACAAAACCAGTCATCCAATCCATAGGTAGGGCTATATTTGTCCCATCAAAAGCATATAACCAAATATGGTAAAGGTCATTGTGTTATTGGGTTAAGGTCGTGTTTTTTAAAGCAACTCATGTCTTCTGTTTTACAGGGCATGTCTATTCAATCTGCCATAGCCTCTGTAAAAAAAAAAAAAAGTCCATGTGTGCACTTATGTCCAGTTCAGTTTATGGGTTCATTTTGAAACATTTTATGTGTAACAGTCTCGCTCTTAAGGACATGTACAATGTTAAGTATACGCACAACCATAGTACATTTTTGCTCAGGCACGTATGCTCTGCCTCAAACTGAAATTCTCTGGAGATTTTTGGGGGTTCCTAATGCCTGACTCCCAGCACCTATAGGGCTGAGAGAGATTGGTTTTCTATTTTGTTGTGCTCTAACAGTGCTCTAACTGTCTAACTATATAGAGATTTACTTACTTTTAAAACCATGTATTTCTTCTAAAACCTTGCATTTCAATCCTATCAATCACCATCCACAGCAGACAGATATTTGGTTTGACTGATATTTTAGGTGCTCTGCTTTTCTGGGGTCACTGATTAGTAAAAAAAATTAACCCTGATCATCAGGGTTTGAGCCAGGCCCCTTACATCCAGTGAAGGGCTTAATCTTAATGCTTCAGCATACCAAGACATCTGGACAAAGCCATGCCTCCAACTTTCTGGACACAGTTAGGAGAGGGGACTTTTCTATACCAGCATGACTGTGCCCCAGTGCACAAACTAGCTCCAGACATGGTTGGTTAGATGAGATCAGTATGGAAGAACTTAACTGGTCCACACAGAGCCCAGACATCAACGCCATCCAACACCTTTGGTATGAACTGGAACAGTGATTGCGAACCAGGGCTTCTCATCTAAAATCAGTCCCTGATCTATTAAATGCCCTAAGGAATGAAAGGCCACCAATTCCCAGAGACACTCGACAATCTTGTGGAAAGCCTTGCAAGAAGATTGGAAGCTGTTACAGCTGTAAAGTGAGACCAACTCCCACTTTCTTCACTCCCTGTTCCTGTAATGGTCATGTGACCCGGTACTTCAGTACTTATACACATCTATGTATCTATCATTTTTTTGTTTGTTTATTTATTTATTTATTTACGTTTTTGTAAAGATGAATGTGGCAACCAATACCTTCAGCACATACAATACTAATAGCCATGGTTCACTTCCAAACAGCAACATCTTCGCCAGCCCAAGGATGACGCCTAAAAAAGGGGGACAGGACTCTGTACAAGCGAGCCAAGAACATGCTGACCAGGGAGATCAAACTGGCTAATGACCCTGCATCAGTGTGGAGAGGCCTGCTGAAGCAAACAAAGATCTGGCAGACAGATGAACAACCTCTACTGCATGTTTGAGGTTTGTGATGGACAGACTCACACCCCTCACCCACCCACCCTCCCTCCTGGAAATACACATAGAGGAGGTAAGCTGGACAGAAACAGACCGCATGGACAGCAGAAAAGGTCATCAGTGCTCCCTGCCCTCCAGCCAGTACCTGTACATCTCAAGAACCAGGAAACAAGCAGGGAAAATCATCACAGATCCCTCATACCCTGGACAAATACTTTTTGACCTGCTGCCCTCTGGCAGATGACATGAAAACCTGCAGTAGGACCAGCCGACACAGGTACAGTTTCTTATCCCTTTCAATCAGCCTCCTTAACAGCTGATCTGTCACACTGCTTCACACATACAGTAATGCAGTACTGCACTTTATTGATTTATTTACACTAATTATGTATATTTTATATGTTTGTGTGTGTATATAATATATATATATATATATATATATATATATATATACACATATATACATATATGTATACACACACACACACACACACACACA
>JBBMFX010558122.1:0-16134 GCA_037832545.1 Rhabdalestes septentrionalis
AAAAGAAAAGCTGTGTTTAGCGGTTTGTTTATTTATCATTCTACTTTGAAAATATGGATTTCTGAATCCAAGATGGCTAATACAAGATAAGAATACATTCAACACCCTCCCACCGAAGCCTCGAGTATTTGATGTTTTTCACTACCGAATACTCGAAGCTCAAAAAACATGGCGTTCGGACCAGCCCTAGTAAGCATACAAGTTTACTCTAACTCAATTTTATTCACCTTGCTGGTCTTGTAGTGGGACCATTGTACCTCCTTGATATCAGTCCTCAAACATTTTTAGGAATTCAAGCACCATTTTAGGAGCTTTGGGCCTTAAGGGACTCAATATGAGCTTTTTAACAACAGTTTGGAAAAGACATCTGTCGAGTTATTATTGAAAAGCTGCTCTTCGAAACACAGAGATATTCTGATGGACATTAAGCTAAGAGTATGAGCTTATCTATAATTAAAGCTTGTTTTTAAACTCAACTCATTGAAACACAACTACAGCAAAATATCGTCTTTTTTATACGTTTTTGAAATCTGGAGACTAAAAAAGTGCTACTATCTAAAAATACAAACATGCTTAGTAAAAGATGATGACATTCTTGGACTACAGTTTTTTAAGGCTACCTATATAGTGAGGTTACAATACATACATTAGTACTGAATAAAGTATTTATGAACAGCTTATTCTATCAATAGAAAGATGAAAATTTGCTCTATGAAGTAAATTGACATAAGGGGTTACTGACTACAGTGAAGGACATTACTTCCATTGGGAACAATTTACTGAAGATGAGTGTTGAAAGGCTATGACATAACACATAAGGTTGTCATGACAATCAATAAAAAAAAACCAATATAGGCATTTATAAAGGCCAGTGTCTGTTGTCATAGCAGGGGTGGGTGTTGGCAGCAATCTCTACATAAACTGGATGTATTTGTTTGACCCTGTTTCCATTCACCACCATGGTAAAGAAATTCCAGGAGGTACGTTTCATAATAATGAACCATTTCACACCAAGCCCACTTCGTTTGGCTTTTTTACATCTCAAACCCGGATCATTGAGAAGGTTACTTCAGTGGACTTTTCCTCAAAAGAAAACACAGAGACACCGTTGAAGAGTAGAAGTGTTTCTCTTCGAAACAGTCACATACAAATCTCGTTTGTCCATAATTCACTGTGTACAACATCATTTACAAATCAGGTCTACAGCTCATGTTAAAGAAGTGTGTACATATGGTGAGACAACACCGCTGTAACAACATCTGAATAAAACATTTCCGAAGAAAAGTAAGGCACCGACCGAATCGGTGGGTTCAGGCGATTCATTTTAAAAGGACTGAAAGGATAAAGTGACAACCAGTGAAACAGAAAGGTTTCGGAAATATGATCGTATACACAATAAAGCTCATAGAAAAAAAAAATCGGACAAACACACCTTGAGAAAGTGGAAAAAGTTAAAATAGGACTCTGATCCTGAACAGTTCTGGACTGCGACTGGTGTGTCTTTTGTGCTAGAGGCTGCACGCGAAGATTGTAAGATCTTGTGTCTTTATGCTGGTGTTTGTTCGTTCCTTAGCTTGGACTATGCTGGTCTGAAGAACTTTCATGAAAACACTCGTTAGCAATCAGAACACACTCCTCTGATTCTGAATAGACGAGCGAGGGACTGCAGGAAAGCAGGGTGGATGACAGGTGTTGGGAATCCCCAGCGTCTGCCATGAAACCATGAATGCCTGAGACACTGTTTTACCAGAGTTTTGAAAAGTTTTTGGCCTAAAACTAAACCACATCATGGTGGAGGGGTACATGCAGGGTATTAAGAGGCCAAATAGTCCTTTAGGAACATGGATTTGGTTTAGATTTGCCACTATTTTACCATAAACAATCCTCACCATTAACACTCAGAAGACACCCGTAGGTTCACTGGTGCACTTGAACTGTTATATTTTTGTGAGCCCTGGTTTCATTTACCACCACTGTAAAGAAATCTGAGTTGGTAAGTTTCTTTACAATGAGACATTTTACACCAAACTCAATCTGAATGACTTCTTGTTACGCCTCAAACACTGAATTATGGAGGAAATTGACTAATCATGGAATTCTCCATTTAACACATTTACAATCTGGGTTATTTGTTGATGATACAAAATTATGTCAACCAAAACTGGAATATTATTTTAGATGTTAGATGTTTACACGAATGAACTGGGGGACTGTGTGTGTGTGTGTGTGTGTATGATGTGAATGTGCACATGTGAATATTTTGGGTTTACACTGGTTATGGAGGTTTGACCTGAATAGTGTGTGTGTGTGTGTGTGTGTGTGTGTGTGTGTGTGTATGTATGTGTGTGTGCTGGGATGCCTTGCATACTTCCATAGCCTGAGTCTCTTTCACAAGGTGTGTTTCTCTGGCGTGTGCAGGAAAAATGTGCTTGTTTTACCAACTCCAGAGGCCGAAAGTCCCAAAAGTAACTTTTTTTTTTTAAAACAGAGAAAAACCCACCCCAGCATTAATCTTCCTCACTTGTGCTGACCTCAGCAAAACTCACGGCACACAAGACAGATACAGTGGAGCATTTGGCTCACGCTTTCTTCCTCAACCACTGGAACGGGACACACACACAGGGGAAATAACTGAGTTGTTGTCATTTTGTGGATTTTCACACTGTAGTGTTCAGCACAAGAATACATTGGTTCTCAAACGCATTAACAAATGAACTGGCTAACCAAAAACCGACCAAAGTAGAACCAATGTCTACAACTCATTGTTGCTCACAGAGCTTCGTAACATTGCAAGAAACCTTTTTTTAAAACACATTTTTCTTAAATATCGGTACAAAAATAGTTAGGAAAAATCTTCTAGAGCATTTACAGTACGTAACAATCAGTACGTTTTTAACCATCACTCAAAAAAAAAAGGAAACAAAACAAAAGACAGAATCACATTGAGATTTTGACACTTACAGGACAAAAGCAATCACAATCACTCCTGTTACATCTCAAACCCAGTTGAAAGTGGAAAGATTTTTTACAAGCTCCAAACTAGCCATCAGCTAAGGCCTCTGGAGTCAATGAACAGTGAGGCTAACGTAGCAGATTAGCTTAAAGCCACTGGGTTAGCATGACTACATCATTCCACATGAATGGTGTATCTCTGAATTGAAAAATGGATTCTGACACCATAGGACACAATGTTTTCTATAAATGAGAGCACATTAGCTTAGCTAAAAACAGTAACAGCCACATGAAAGCCTCAGTTTCGTCTGTACTTTTGTCCAAACATGCCTTAGCTGATTAATTATATTTGGGGCGATGTAATACAAACTCAACAGTCATGTGAAGATCAGTTCCTGAAAGTTGCTGTTGGCTCGTTTGAGGCCCATATTTCTTGTATGGAGTTCTTGTTCCGGGAAAAACAATGTGAAAAATCTCACTTTAAAGCTATTCTGATAGAGACCTGTTAACTGAAAGGAGGCGTCCTGCCCTGCTCCAAATGCACAAAGTCAAAGATTTTATTAGCAATCACGCTAGTATAGTATATTATACTACTACAGTAATACATGTATTAGTGTAAGTTTTGTTGCTTGGAATTTGTCTGCAAATTTTTGTTTTCTCATTTTATCATGATGATACACATTTTATCGTGTATTAATGTCAGTTTAGTCTATTAGAGTAATATGTTGATACATGTTATTTTTATTTATCATGTTTCAGTAAGTTTTGTTTTATAAATCCCACCTCTGCCCTTTAGCAAAGAGTGAATTTTATTGGAAAACATATTTCATTTGTTAAGAAAGCCATGTACAACCATACTGGACATGCTGCCCTTGTTTTTGACTTTGACTGAGACCAAACAGTGCACATTTACACTGGCCCCATCGACATAATATTATAATATATATTATTATATACTATTAAATAATAGCTTTATTCTGTGTTTCCCTTACATGATGCTATCAAGAGGAGCTAGCAGGTGATTCAGTAAAAGGCATAAAGCGCAGAGAAATCTTTTCAAGGAGCTGTTAACACAACTGGCAGCTCTACACACTTGGAGGAGAACACTAATTGCTAATTCTGTTGTGTCAGAGTCTGGTGTTGCCAGCATCACGTTGAGTGATGGGGTAGAGGAAGGACCACCCTACACAGAACACATTCAAGTTCCCTACTAAAATCACCAGGGGACTCTCTGGGGCTGTCACAACTGTTTAGTTGTTGTCACTTATTGTGACTTTAATCACTTTTTATTTCCATCCACAATTCAGTGCCAGAACAGGTTGTGTTATTAGCTGGACTGAATAAAAAATACAAGATAAAGAAACTCAAGAAACCTTTACTGACTCACATCACCGGGTGCCACTAGCTACTGCTAAAGCTAGAATGTGTGCTTGTTTGTTGCTCAGATTTACACAATCCATAAGCTTCCTTTGATTGATTGCATGTTTTGAACTGTAGGCCTGATGTCCTCAACATTAGTTCACATTAGTATAATGTAGCTTTGTCTTTCTAGCTGCCTTCACTTTGTACTAATCAGGTCATTTGGCCACTTTAGTATTTTAACAGCTGCACAAAATGAAAAAAATATTTATATAGCAATGAATCATCAGTTCAAATTATATCGTGACAGATCTGGAACCCTCAATCATCGGGCCTACACTCGGATGGTTGCACCACCTGGGATCCTGTGTATTTTTTTTTAATAAAACGCTGACATGATGTTAGCATGTGAATGTCATTTTCTGACTTGGTTATTAATTGTGTTGTTTCTCTGGGGTTGGTAATACTGATTAGACCTTTTTTGGTCACACTTCATCATTGCAGTCCATTCTGTTTTTCTTTATATTTTCAGAAACAGCCTTTGTGCTACGCAGACAAATGTCCTCTCTATAAGTTCACATTCTTCTCAGGGCGACTGACATCAGACTTTCCACAAACCACTCTAGCGCAATAAATCATCATTAAACAGTAGAGCAGAAGCGCCTCTCTGCAAACAATGCAAAAAAATGTTTATGGAAATTGGCCTGTAAAAAGTTTTGGTTCATAAAGTGTTATGAAAGCACATCTTTCAATTCCCAGCATTAAAGAAGTCCTTAGAACCTACTACTTATCTTAATCAGCGATAACAGGTTTGTGCTCATTATTAGAAAGCATTGTGCTGCTTTCAACTGAATAATGATAATTAGTATAATTTATTGTCTAAATATAGTACAACCTTTCATCTAATATAGATGCTATACCGTACGATAATGCAATGCTTTTATAACGTTTATTTGCACACACGTAAATGATCTTTAAGTACTGAACAACATTAACATGCTAATGCCATGGTTAAATGTTTAGATAGTGTTGATGATAAATGAAATAACCACTGATTCGTCATTCTGTGTTTAGTTCACATGTGCTTCGGTACTCATGTAATCGGTGCCAGATTTTCTACCAGAGGATTATCACCACAGGTACAGTTGTATGGACCTCTGGCATATGAATGCCATCACTGATCCGCTTCCAGCTGGACGCAAAGATATGAACATCCCAGTCAAGTACGTTTTGCTGAAATCTGCGGTTTAGTTTCTATTCATTTGCCAAGTTTAACCTATTGGAAAAGAAAAAAAATCCCATAAAATATCAAATGTGCCATAACTTTAAGGTTTTAAGGCCACATTGATTGTTTCTATGTTAAATTCTGCAAATGAACCCTACCTGGGCACTCAAATGTACAGAGGTGTGTCTCTGTAGAGCGTGTTTACTTATTTATTTATACTTATAAATGATGGGGGGGACATCAAAACTTTTGCATACAACCTCACTCTCCTGGTCACGCAGGCTCATCAGAATAGTTTAAAGCTACACAGAAAACATAAATCAGATATTAAACTAAGTAAATATGCAAATATATAAATAAATAAATGAATAAATAAATGAATAAATGAATAAATAAATAAATAAATGAATAAACAAACAAACAGGACTACAAATCCCTCTCCTCTATGCGGTCTCTCCGTTAAAGGCATGAAGTTTGGAACCCTACAGCCACTTCCCTGAACGGATACTTTCCCGACCCAGATCGTATTTCCCATCATGCTCTGGACAGAGAATGGTTTTGGCCCCTACCAGAACTCACACTGCCCATAATGCACTGCTGTGAGAGCCAGCCCAAGCGAGCTGAGGGTCGGGGGGGTGGGTGTTGCCTGCCGTTTTTCTGTTCTTCGTCCCGTCTCTTCCTCCTCCTCCACACTAGGACTCCAGAAGGCTGTGCCAGTGGCAGACCTGCTGTCCTTTGGACTCCTTCATCTGAGTCCAGTGCGTCAACTCCTCCTCCCCGGAGCTGTTCAGGCCCAGGGAGATCCAGCCAATCATCTCCTTGCGCTTCATACTCCGCTTGTTGTAAACAGAAAGGATGAGAGTGACGTCGGAGAGCTGGAACAGCGCCACCTGGAACACAAACGTCTCCTTGTAGGTGGGGTTAGGCTGCCCACGGCAGACGGACGTCTTACACTTGGACATTTCCTGACCCATGGAGTTCAGCAGAGTCAACTTTACATAGGTGTCTGCAGCAAGGGGGGGGGGCAGAGACAAGGTAAAGAGAGATGTTATTGCAGAATGTAAATACATAAAGGGCAGAAAAAAAACTAACCAACAAACCATGATGATGGAACTAATACAGATAAACACTTTCCAGATGTCCTTATTTTTTTTATTAGTAGGGGAGGAATCACTTGGCAGCACTATTGTATTTTCATATATTTTATGTATTTGTTATCTCAAACTTGTAAAGTGCATTTAATTTAATGACCCACTACTGCAGTTGAAATAATAAAGAAAAAAAAAATTAAGACAAACTCCAGTAAGTTCCATCTGAAAATGAACGTCGTTTTAAAATGTAGGTTTAAATGAATACAAATGAATATAAATTTGAGAGAAAAAAAAATTACCCACAGTATTTCGTTCATTTGAATTCCACGTTCCTTGGGTATGTTTCAAGAAGGATTATACTACATTATATTTCAACCTTTATCCATTGATAAAGATCGGAAAGCTTGGCAAACTTCATCAGCAACAAGGAACAGGTCAGAAATGAACTGTGCGAGTATGATATGCATGTTTTGTCCCCCAAAAAGAAAAGCTTTCTCTGACAGACGACAGAAAGCTGAAGCCGAGCGGAGGGGGTGGGGCCACCGCAAGACAAAACGCTGGTGACATCACGCATGCTGATCCTTGTGCATCATTAACAGCTCCTGCATTTTCCCATTCAGCCTCATTGAAAAGCGTCTGATTAGTCCATTATGAAACGTTCACTTCAATTAATCCATTCAGACGCCTTTTCACGGGATGCAGTGTGCCTATCAATGAGCACTAATCTGAGGGCTGAGGGCTGCAACTGTTCATGTAAATATTTTTTTTAAAGCAACGGGCGGCAGAAGCGTAGGTGAAAGTGCAGAAGGAGGGGTTCCATTCAGACCTGAGTGAAGTCTGAGCCAGTGTTCCGGGCAAGCTTTATATCTCTGTGCTCTGAATAAAGAGAGAAAGAGGGGAAAAACAATCCCTCTTTATCGTTTCCTTTTCTCCATTCTCTTAGACATAAAGGCAGCGCTGAAGTGGCCCTGATTTCTGCCCGCCTTTGGAGGAGAGAGCACGAAAAAAGTGGCTTCTGCTGACACCTTAAGTGCCTCTGCACTACAGTAATGGGCTTCATGCTGACGTCCCTAAACGAGAGCTGGAGGGACTGAATGGTGATTAAGCACGAGTGATTGAATTTATTGAATGAGGCATTGTTAGGAGGTGAATACGCCAGAAGAGAGACGGTCTCCTCCACTGTAAATGTGATGTGGAGTGGATGCTTTGGATTTTGTATCTGTGCCAGGAGACAGAAAAAAATGTTCCTTGCATCTAATCCCTCCAGTCTCTCCACTCCACAGGTGACTCCACAACATCTAAATATAGACGAAGCCTACAGTGACTACAGGTCCTAATAATGGTGTTGGTGTTAAGTCTGACGTGTGTAAAAACAATTTTCGGGTCCAAACGTTTCTTCAGATCCCAAAAGCAACTGTACAGTTAAACATACTCCAGTGTGTGTCCCTGAAGCTCTTGCTTTCACATGAATGACCAAAATAACCCTTTTTAATGTAATCTCTCTGTAATGTCAGATTTGTATTAACTTGCACCTTAAATTTAGAAGCTAGGACATACTGGTTCCTGCACACCACTGCAAGTGTTCCTACATTTAAGGTGGGACATAAATTCAAACTACAGCAGTGCAATTTTATATAAATACAAAAAAATTAAAAACAAGCCTGTGACACCATAAAAGAAACACCTTCAACAATTTCTGTAAATGAGATGTGAGTGTCAAATTTCATAGAGACTCCATATAATGTACAGATTTCATAACCTCATAAATTAAAGTTACTGAGTGGTTCTAGGCTTGGAACCTTGGCTTCTCGGAACTAAAAAACAGATTTGTGTAGAAAATAACGGATTCATTTCATAAAACACCCAATAGAAAATTGTCTGATCAGGACTTTACCCTTTTAATAGCTAGGCAGATACTCTCAGATGAGCTCCCTCATTGGTTAGGCCTTCAGGAGCTTAACAGGAGGCCTCACATGTTAAGCTGTGTCCAAAATGTGCACTTGTTCACTCGTTCACTCATTCACTACAAAGTGCTTGCTATATAGGGGGCTAACTGATGAACAAGGGGAGGTGACGTTTAGTTAATTTCGGACACTCGGGATGTTAGGTTTTTACTAACTGAGACTTAAATATTGTGCCGGATCATATCTCTCTAGTTCAGACACAGCCCACACGTGAGGTGGGTCTGGTGGACATGGGGACGGACAGACCCGTCCAGGGGCACCACCAGAGCTGTACTGGCAATATCGGGCATTTGCCTGGTGGGCCAATGTCACCCACCCTGGACCGCGGCTCAAATAGTTGGAAATTCGGACACAACTACAAAATGGCTGACTCACTACATAGTGCCCTACATAGGGAATGAGGGCACATTTCGGCCCTAGATTTAGCTTAACAACCAAAATAATCAGGAAGAGGAGTCTTTTACAAGATTGAGAGATTCCTGTTTGATCTACAATGACCAAAACATGTTCATGTTTGCCAGCCAGAAATGTGCATTATCGTTGGGGCTGTTTGTTCTTGTTAGTTGAATTTTTAAATGTAAAGCCATTATACAGAGCCTTTAAACTTTCTTCACACTTACACATCTTTCTTTGTGGGAAAGATGTTAAGTCCACCAAATGAAATATACAACAAAACAAAAAATTGTTTGAGTAACACATTTCATACAGAAATTCACAAATATGCTGCACTTGACTGGATCTGAATGAAGTTTGCATTACTCAAAATGACACTGAGCTTCAGAGCTTTGCTCAGGTTTCGAGAGAGAGAGCATGCACACATCCACCATCTACGGACTGTTTGTCATTTATAAGAGTGAGACTTGAAGAATCCTTTAACTCCCCAGAGAATAAGGAGGACAACTTAGGTTGCATTTGATGTTAGGTCTCATTTTAAACACTTATTAGAATGCATTGATCCACTGTAGTTAATGATTCTATCACAGTTCAGGCATATTTTAAAGTGGGTAAAATCCACTAATATGCATCTTCTTGCTTTCACACAGTAGAGTATGAAAAAACCCCATTAAAAAAACCCAACAAATTCATTACATGCAAAAAATTACCTCAGCAATACAAGTTAATTAAATTAATGATATAGAAGCAAAAATGTATAGTTTATCTTTATAACAATTTTGACAGTTACCAAGTCAATTCGATTTAAAAACTGGATCATTTGATCATTTTCATTGTCATATGCTTTTTAAAGTGGATGAATTATACACTGATAGATGTATAGTGTTTTCATGTTGCATTAACTGGTTTCAGTCTGCACTTTGTGTTTAAAAAAATGACAAACAGCAAAAAATGTAAAGATGGTTTATATTTCTGCAAAACAAGATGATGCACATCAAATTTTCAGCGAATTAAAGTGCTAATATCTGGTTTCCTACTTCCTAAATGTTGGTATGTGTTGCTTTATTTTGCACGTCCAACCCTGATACATGACAAACAAGTCCTCCATCATACAGAGACACTTACTGAACTACAACCACCGGCTTACACAGAACATAAACTGAGAAACTACAGGTATAAAAATGAAACAGAACTGTGGAACCACCAGAATTACGTGCATAATTAAGGTCCAACAGCCACAGTCAGAGAGCGCAAGCAGGGAAACTCACCTCTGATAATATAAACCTGCCCGCCTATCAAGTGCTTTAGACAACAGAACAATCCATCTGACAGAAGGATGGGGGACAGAGTGAGAGAGAGAGGGGGGGGGGGATCAGTAACAAAGGAGGAAAAACACAGAAAACAGAGAGAGGGAGAGAGAGTGTGAGAGAAAGAGTGTGTGTGTGTGTGTGTGCGTGCATGTGTGTGAGAGGGAGAGGAGAGCATGTGCGAGAGAGAGTGAGAATGTGAGAGAGTGAGTGAGAGAGTGTGAGAAAGAGTGTGTGTGAGAGAGACAGTTTGTGAGAGAGTGGGTGAGCAAGTGATAGAAAATTTGTGAGAGAAAGTGTGTGAGAGTGTGGGAGAGAGAGTGTGTGTGAGAGAGTGTGTAAAAGAGAGTGTGTAAAAGAGTGTGTGAGAGACAAACCGAAGGTGAGTGTGTAAGAAAGTGAGAGTAACAGACAAAGTGAGAGAGAGAGGGGGAGAGAGATAGAGAGAGAAAGGAAGTATGAAAATGGAGGAGGGAGAGACATAAAAAGGTACAGAGAAAAAGAGAGAGTCAGAGAAAAAGGAGAAGGGAACAATATATGAAGAGAGAGAAAAATGAGAGTGCGAGAAAGAGAAAGGAAGAGGGATAGATAGAGAGAGAGATGACAAATGGAAAGAACAGTAGGAGAGAGACCAGGTTAAGAGGTTAGAGGTTAAATGACAGTACATTAGGTTAGTGTCAGTGTTGGTAAAGCAGATGGCGGGTTTCAGACTAAAGGCACTGCGGGCGGAGCAGTACAGCCTTCACCAGATCACACCATCATCACGCCTTCATAACCAGCGGCTCACACCTGCTGCATGGCACGGACGTTCACACACAGTCCTGGCCCTTCAAGGGCCCACCTGTACCACGCTGTCATATCCTGAGCCGCTTTTAATGTGAGCTTTATGCATCAATAGGGTTCATTTTCCAACCTTCTTCATTATTTGCCTTTTAGACTTACATGAATATGAACAGTGTTCTGATTGAGATGTTACAGGATAGCCAATCAAAAAGCGGTTGACATTAAATCAGCATGAACGTGTGGAGCTAAACATACACACATTTGTATCACCAGTGTGTTGAAATAAATGCAAACAAACAAGAAAGCAGCAAAAACTTTCCAGACTTTCTTGTTCCTGAGAAGTGGTTGACATTTTGAACCATACAGGTTTGGTTCCAGTTTTCTGCTGGATGCCTCCATTCGATGCTTGGGTTTATAAAATTCCATAAGCAACAGACCTAAGAACCAACCCAGGTATTAGATGGAGATACCAGTAATACCGGACTTCCATTAAGAGAAGTCTGGAATTGGTTGAGAACATGCTGACATTCATAAAACCAATATTGACTGTATTTATGTTATTTGTATGTATCATAATGTTAGTGTTTTAACACTAATTTAACACTTTTGCACAGCTTTTACGTTTTTTCTTCTTTCTAGTACATCCTTTTACACAACACATTACAAATGAAAACTACATATTATCTATATATTACTAATAAAACTGGTTTCTGTGAAATCACAAAACTAAATTTCTACAATTCAGGGGGCAGTGAATGACACTTTTCCATGATGTGGGTCCTTTAAACGGCCAATAAAGGCATTGCTTTCTGGTGCGATCACTTTGTGAAGGCCTGTAAAGCCCTGACGGCAGTGCTCTGTGTCTGAAGCGTGCTGAAGCCTTGATGAGGTCTGAGGTCATATTCTAAACAGGGTCTGAAGAGAGAGAAGCCGACGAACGGTGTCTGAGAATAAGTGAGAACTCCCTTTTGGAAAAAGGAAGGAATTTTGTCTGATTTTATCTGTAGGCTGCTGCAGGATACACATGCTTTAAACTGTTCTTCATTTTTTCTAGGCACTAAAACAAGACATTTTTTTATGTGGTGAATTTACCTCCCTCACTTCGCCCCTAACATTATATTACTTAACTAATTTGAATTAGTTAGTAAACATTATATTACTTAACTGGATTGAATTTAACATGTTTTAACTGTTAAGCTACCATGTAATATAATACATTAGCAACTATTGTACTGTATCATAGATTTCTGCATCATCTTGTATAGTGAACACTGAGACTCTTTCTCTGTAAAATCATTCCATTGCCCTCTGTGGAGAATGTTCCATAGACAGTATGTTTTCTCCAAGTGTCCATTCATATCAGGAATGACACTGGATCCTCTCAGCTGGTTTTGGAACTGATCACTCAACCAAAGAGTCCAACAGAAGTCATTACCATCGCTCCTCATTTCTTGCACAGAGACCGTTTTCAAAAACTGGTAAAACATCTCAAGATGCTCTCGCACTGTTATTTATAATGGATGTATCTGTAATGGTGTGATGGTGATATTGTGTGAGGATTTACTGGGTGGTTTGTTGGCGGCCAGGTTTTTGAAGTGGCTTCCTTTGATGACCTCGACGGAGAGGCGTCCGGTGGTGGCGTTATACACGAGGCCCAGCAGGATCTCTGGAGCGGAGCCCTGACCAGCGGACTGGAAGGACGAGGCGGTATCGGTGCAGGATGCGTCAGATACACTCACCTGAGACTCGCTGCCCTGAAACACACGAATGCGGATTCAGAAATCTGCACACTTCCCTCGACCATCTGCTTCTCAGCTATTAAATGATATTACACAAAGATTCTGAAAAGCTTGCAAGACGCAGTTCGCTGTGGAAGCAAATGTAAGCTATGCTAGATGCCAGGATGCCGTGCGATTATGCCAGGGAGCATTTGTGTAAGGTTCTGAAATACAATTTTCTCAGCCTGCGAGCGGTCATGGATCATTTATTGTGAGCTCCTTGGAGACAAACAGCAACAGCCAATGAGAGCACTAGAAAGGGAGCGAGGCATGAGCAACCCAAACAATAATCATCAGTGAATATTCACCCAGTCTGCAGCTCATTTGCAGGTGTGGAGCAGACTCTGGGTTCACATTCTTTGGACGCGGGGGATGGAGTGGGGGAGGGGGGTGTCGGGGCGGTGGTGGAAATTAAACTGCCATGCATTAGTGCAGAATTTCATGCAGGAGTTCAAACAGCAGAAACAACGACCATAACAAGTCTTAATGTCTGTGAGATGGTGGGGTGCTTTGTCACAAATGATTTTGAATTAAAGCGCCTTGTCTGCGAGGGCTCATACAATACAGATGCTTTAAAACGTCTTTAAAATGACTCTATATTACCAGAAAACTGTTTTCTGAACATGAAAGATTTTAAAATTTGATTTTACTAGAAATTACCGAACTGCTCTGCACAGTTTGAGGTGAGTGTGATGATTTTGACTTCAGCATGCAGTTAACATCATGCTAGCGGCAAGGTGCGGGTCTCCTGTCCTTCCAGGTTCTTACTGTTTTAGATTCCTATTGTTTTAGATAAATTAAGTCTTGTACCACCGAGATCCTGGGCTTCAAACCAACTAAATTAGCCCCACAGTGGAGTTCATATCAACTGATGCCCTTATTTAGTGCAAAAGCCAGACACCTGAGAAAATGATTGTTAAAACCTGTTTACCTGAGCACTGTGTTTTTTCAAAATTATTACAAAAATGGTTAAGTATGTCTTTGTGTTTGTTTAAGATTTCATTCCCTCTCCCAGCGTCAACCTGTACTTCTCAACGAATTCAAAACCTTTTCCAGCTCATACTGAATTTGATTAAATCAGGAGCTGCTGATGGAGTTCCAAGTAAATGTAAAAAAAAGGCTGGTGGCATTGAGGTGAAATCTGCAGCGGAAACTTTGTGTTCTCCAAACCAGCTCATAAAACTATTTTTTTATGTGCATTGATTCTATTGTCTGCAGAAAGTCTCTTGCTGCTCAGATAAATGGCTTTAAACAGTTTGCACAAGAGCCTAAGACTTCTGCACAGTACTGTATGTCTTTGGGGGCTGAGAGTAGAAAATGCTGGATGCCTGAATGAAGTTAATGATCATCCCTCCATGTCGCTTACTGGTACGCTGCAGCAGGGGTCTAATCTGACAGGAACAGACATCTTGCCCTGCAGGTTGAGTTTGGTGAGGTAGAACAATTTCTCTCCCAGAATCTTCTCCTTCTTCATGCGGCGGATGCTGTAGAGGCGGAAGCGGATGGCGTAGTTGCTGATCATCTCTGACTCGATGTGGCTGAAGCGGAACGTTTCGGTGAAGATGGGACAGGGCCCTCTGGCGATACTCGTTTTGGCACGTTGCTTCTTAGTGGGCAGCAGCACCAGGTGCACCTGACAGGTGAACAGCATAGTATGAAGAAAACACCACAGATTTATCACACTGTTACCATATACGTGTAAAAGTGACACTCCACAGCACAGCCCACAGTGCGAAATCTGTCCTCTGCATATCACCCTCTCAGTGGGCAGTCAGCAGCACGGAGCCCAGGTGGCAGTGTGTGAGGATGGCCCCTTGCTCAAGGGTACTTCTGGGGTGCTATGGGCAGTTCTGGAACCCCCATGACTGTCCAATCACATGGGCCATCAGAACATCAGGAGCCTAACATCTCCCCTCAGTGGGGTTTGAACATTCACACTTCAGCACAACACATTAACCACCGAGCCACACGGACAGGGTTCATATATCACAGGTAAACCTGCACATATTCACACTATTATAAATCCTACCTGCCAAGAGACGTTTCCTGTGCGCTTCAGTGGAGGGATGTCTGTCACTGCAGTCACTGTTACAGCTAGACGCTGGTCGCAGGAGTCGTAATCAAAGACGACGTCCAATGTCCCAAACTGCGCTAACGGCTCGGGTTCATAACCTTTTGAGAGGTGAGCGGCAGAACCACGGCCCGAGAGATTCTATAGAGAGAGAGAGAGAGAGAGAGAGAGAGAGAGAGAGAGAGAGAGAGAGAGAGAGAGAGAGAGAGAGAGAGATTACCTACCTAAGGCATTCTCTATATTTTCTGCTGTTTTTTTGTACAGAGAGATGGAGTTGCGGTTCTTGCTTTTGCTTCCTCTTCCTTTAGCACCTATCAGACAAAAGAAAAGCTTTTTACTGGGGCTAACACTGTCTAGTAAGTGTCTGACACACATGGTCAGATCACACACTAATCTTCACTCACATCGTCTGATAAACCATCCAATGACACACTCTGCTCTTCACACAAACTGTCAGATAAAGGTTCTGATCACACACTCCATTCTTTACACACAGTTTAATGAAGGGTCTGATCGCACATGCTACTCTTTACACACACTGTCTGATAAAGGGCCTGATCACACACTCTATACTACACTCACATTCCCTGATAAAGGGCCTGATGACACAATCTACTTTTCACACACACTGTCTGTTAATGGTCTGATCACACACTTTATTCTTCACATACACTGTCTCATATAGGGTCTGATCTCATCCTCTGGATCCAAAACTTCAAGAAGAATAAAAATAAAAGCATTTTACCTGGTGAGATCAGACTTCTGTATCCCCGTTCTCTTACATTTGTTTACAACAAAAAAGTCAGTGATCAGACATTCAGCTGCTCAGTGAACGGACACTCAGTTGAGATGATGTCCTGACACGCTGAATTGCTGAAATTTGCTTTAATAAAAAAGCCATAAGTGTGTGAATGAACCACTCACCACACACAGACACCAACAGGCCGAAGATCAGGGCAAGAAACAGTGAAGTCCTCATGGTGGTGGGGCTCCTTCTCTCTCTCCTTCTTCTCTCCCAGCTTCTCCACTCTGGGCTCCTTACCAACATAGCACAGATAAACTCTGCCCACCTGTTATTATAATTATTATAGTTCTTATAGTTATTATTGTTGTGGCAAAGCCCAGGTCACATTATACTGGAGAGAGAGAGAGAGAGAGAGAGAGAGAGAGAGAGAGAGAGAGAGAGAGAGAGAGAGAGAGAGAGAGAGAGA
>JBBMFX010558130.1:0-16131 GCA_037832545.1 Rhabdalestes septentrionalis
ACACACACACACACACACACACACACACACACACACACACACACACACACACACACACACACACACACCTCTGCGCTCAGTTTACAATCAACTCTATTTCTTGTCTTTGAAATAAGAAATGTATGATTCAAACCGTGACTCGTTGACCATTTGCATGCTTTTTATTTACATATTTGATTGGGAGGGAAATATAAATTTATGATATCTCTGATGGCAAAATAAGCCAAAATAACCAACTAATATATCTGGTGGTGTCAGCTAGAACAAAAAAAATGCTGAATGGTGAACCCAATATTGTTAATCTAACTGAGCTGTGAGGACAATATGAACACATTTGGCAGTCTGTGTCTTGTGCACATGAAAGCCATAGCAGAGGAGTTCACCACTCAGCATTTTTTTTAAAACAAAATCCGAATGAAAAAACATGATGGATGTGTTCAGTTTGGCCTAATCCACTAATGGGACCTGAGTAGGGAGGCAGGAAGAGTGTTATGTATGACCTGAAGGAAGCAAACACTGGTTTACAAACAACACATCTGCATTAGAAAGCGAAAATAATTGAATTTGCTTCCGCAATCACATGTTTACAATACACAACAAAACATGTGTCATTCCAATCTTACAATTTTCCATTCATTGTTGCACAATAACTGAACATGATTAACATTGCATGCATCATAATTTATATATTTTATATATAATTTCTCCACACAATCACATGGAAGATCACGGCGCACACTGTCAAATATTAACCAGCAATCAAGAAAGATTCTAATACCTCACACACCAGAGTACCGGCTCTTGGAGAAGATTCAACTGGTTTCAACTTGGCTCTGACCAAACAGGCATTGTTTACTGTGGGGGAAATGGGTACTTCTTATTTTTCATTTTGACTCTACTTTTCAGAACTAGACATGTGTTTCAGAAACAGCCCCTGATGTTCCGAGCCAACTGTCAGTTAAAGGATTAGTGGGAAATTATTTACTTCCTGAAAATTAACATTCATGAAAATGATCATTATATCGCAAACAGAACCTCATTTTACCACGCCCAGTGCAACCTGAACAATGGAAAACGGTCAGCGGTCACCAGGCAGAGAAGTACAGAAATCACTTAACGAGAAAACATTGAATAAAAGAGCTTCAAAATGTCACTTGAAAATGTGTATAGTAACAAACGTCATTCTTCACAGTGACCCACTTTTCCAAACAAGAGCTCATTGCTAGAGTAAAAATAAGTAAACAATACTAGGCTTTCGTTAGTCTGTACTGGGTTGCCAGCTCCATTTAAAAAACCCTCAGAGCCAAAACCGTAGAATAATAGAGAAAGCTATTTCTAGGTTTAGAGCATTATCACAAAGTCCATTCTGAAAATGCCAGGCAAACACTCACACACTTCTGAAACACTTCCAGGTCACACAGGAGAAGGACACCAATCAGAGAGAGAGCTGTCAGACTGAAGCTAGTAATGGAGGGCAATAGGGCAAAATCACATCACAAAACATTCAGACATTTTCTATCTTAGTAATGAATCGTGCAGTTGGTCAGTTCTTCAGGTACTCAATAACTCCAAGATGCACTAAGAAGAGCATAACGTGAAGACATTTTCCACAATAATGTTAAATGTCCATCCGTATGCATTATCAGCTCCCAGACATTCGGGCCCCAGACCCTGCAGAACAAAGTCACTGATAAGGGACTGCACTCTCCGAAGAAGATAATGCTCTCAAATGAGAATACTTAGACAGAGTTGGATTTAGGGCTGGGTGCCGGGGCCGAAAGCTGAAGCTAGAGATGGGCTATAAGAGAAGAAACCTGAGGCCTGGGGCACCACGGTGTTATGAGAAGCTTTTCTTTTTCTGTACGAGAGCTTCATTGTTTGAAGCTGGCTCTCTTTCCCCCTCCCTCCCTCCGTTATCCGCTGCTGAGGTTAATCCTTCGGGATTTACCTTTGATGGAGTGATATTATTAAAACACCTGCTTGCTCTCTTCTTTTGCCCCCAGGAGCGTTCATGCCAGGGAAAAATCCCATACATCATGTCCTTACACCCTGACGACAGCATGATTCCGTTAGACTAAAGAGCGCTGATTTGATTTACTGCACACAGCCCGCAGTATGAAGCACATCCATTTTTATTAAAACCTACTTCATAATGCTCCCGAACCATAATGAAGCTGTCTAATGTTTCACGCTTGTTTAATATATAGGATGTACTGGTTTTAAAGGGGTGTAATTGCGCCGTGTGAGCAGAACATACAGTAAAGGTCTTGCTGTACCTAAGCTGCTGAATAAGCTGATTGCACACTGACAGTCACTGAGCAGAGGAAACCTTGGAGCATCCAATACCTGCACTATAGAAGTGCGAGCTTGTAAACAGGGATGTTTCTTCTGAAATGTAGTACAAATATGGAGTATGCCTACTCCCCTACGGAGAATTACATGTTGAAATACTGGCTTAAGCAAACATCATAATCATGAAAAAATGGGACTCCATGGCAGAACAGATGCACACAAGACTAAGATCAGCCTGCAGGGAACTCTGGAGCAGAGCAAACATGTTCTCAGGTGTGCTTGAGGGAGGAGTGTATCTTTGAGCCTGTAAAATGAATCTGGATTTTCAGAAAACAGGAAAATGCTGCTGACCAGAATGTGCCAACTGTTAAGTTTGGTGGATGATGGATTATAGTCTAGGGTTTGGGTTTTAAAGCACTGATGAAGTAAAATTCATTAAGAAAATATTGACTGAATATTTGTCCACCTCCAGCAGACCACCAGACCCTTAAAGGTCCTTGGCCTGTTAATGACCTGAAATCTTGACGTCAACCTGCCCTGTGTAATCAGTAAATGTTGCACTGGAAATGAACTTCTGTATAAAATGATCCACTGTCATGAGTCAGAAAATCCAGGTTTAGATCAAATCAAACGTTAATGCAGCTTGCTATTCAACAAATCCCTGCTCGGGAAACAAATCCCCGGCTATAGCTGATCCACTAAATCTGGAGTGAGGGCAAAAACCTGTTACTTTCTCACCAAATGACTCCCTTTAAGTGTTTAGTGCTGTGGTCCCATACACTATATGGACAAAAGTATTGGGACGTCTAACTATTACACAGACATTTTTTAAATTGCACCCCATCCTTCACAGCTATAACAGCTTCCACGCTTCCTGTAAGGCTTTCTACAAAATTTGAGTTTCTGTTTGTGACCATTCATTCTGTAGAGCATTTGTGATTTCAGGCACTGATGTTGGATGAGAAGGTCTGGTTCACAATGTCCATTCCAGTTCATCCCAAATGTGTTGGATGGGGTTGAGGTCAGGGCTTCCACACCAAACTCATCTAACCATCTTTTTTGGAGCTTGCTTTGTTTACTGGGGCACAGTCAATCTGGAACAGAATAGGTTCTTCCTCAAACACTGTGTCCACAAATCTGCCTTGTCCAAAATTTTGTTTGTATGCTGAAGCATTAAGATTTCATTTCACTGGAAGGACAAGCTGAATTCAGGTCTGTCCCAAAACATTTGTCCACATTGTGCACATGTACAGTAGTGTCCCCCGTATTGCAGGTCCAGTGGAGACAGTCACTAAAACACTCAGCAGCATGCTGGGAGCCCTGGGCAGGACCATAAACGTGAGCCGGCCTGTTTGTTTTTGTTTCCTGCCACTTCCGCCCAAATGGTTATCTGTGTCCTGGGCCCACAGTCCCCGCAATAGGGCATTTATTTGCTCAGTAATTTAAACGGGGCAGCAAGACAAGTCAGCATTTTGTTCTCATGGTTCAGGAACCACTATGGAATTCAGAGTGAACTCCAGGGAAATTCCTGCAATGTTTTTTTTCTCTCCCTTGGTTTCACTCACACATTCATTTCCACACCAACATAGTCCACGAATACAAGTCCTTGCACGAAATGCAGATGTTTGTATCTTTAGGGGTCGATCAATAGGATCCAGTTCTTTAATTTCAGTGTTTGAATGGTTGGTCTCAATGACAATGCCATTTCTATCTTTGGCTCTGTCCATTTTTTTTCTTTTCAGCTTACTTTTCTTTCTTTGTCTTCTTCTGTTTACTGATCTTTGTCATATAAGCTGTTATTGGCAATGGACTTATTTGAGTTTTGAGTTTGTCAGTCCTGGTGGAGCATGCATGGGACAGGGCAGCTACACACATAAAGTGCACTATTGTCAGACACTCCCCCTGGATCTTATTGACTTATTTAATTCAGACACAGTGGATTCTAGCAAATAGAATTTGAGACTGTGGATAAAACTGTCAGACATTTTTAGGACATATTTGAAAATTGTAATTATTTTAGTATGTTTTACCGAATCAGCTTTAATTATCAATCATAATGACCCAGCGATTAACAATCAGCTAACGTTTTCCCACAACTAGTCTAACTGGTACAAAATATACACTATATGGACTAAAGTATTGAGACACACCCACTTTTCAGGGTTTGGGCTAAACCACTTACTTCCAGTGAAGTAATGCTCCAACATACCAAAACATTTTGGACATCAAACTTCCAACTTTGTAGATGCAGTTTGGGAAAGAACCTTTTTCTATTCCAGCATGACTGTGCACAAAGCAAGCTCCATAAAGACAAGGATGGAGGAGTTCGGTGTGGAAGAACGGAACGGAGACTGTGAGCCAGACCTTCTCCTCCAACATCAGTCAACTTTATCAAGGCTCTACATAATTAGTGGGCAAAACTTCCCACAGAAACCTTAAAAAAGAGTGGATTATAGCTGAATATGGGGGACAACTGTATAGGATGTAACACAGGAAATTTAATTTTGTTTATAAAAAGAGCTAGCTTACATAGGGTGGAAGATAACATAGGCTTATACTGAATGTTCAAATAATCAGAAACTACAGTGAATTAATGAGCAGCTCCATCATTACTGCAACAATGTGTTTATTTTTGAAGAGTGTGAGTCTTGTGAGATCTGAAGCATCAGTAATTAAATCACTGTGATGAAAATTATGCTTTAAATCTCAAAAACTAACTCAAAAATAAAATGATTGTATCTGATATTATCGGTTCCTAGAATATTTGCCAACTAAATTGATACCCAGCTGCAATCTAAGCCGTCTTTAATAGGTTCTTTCCACACAGTAGCCACCACACTTCTAGTGCAGGCTCTTGAAAGGCCCTCTGTCTGAGTTAAAACACCACTCTGCTGCTGCACCACAGTGTGGACTCAGCTGAGCTCCAGATCTATTAATAACACTAAAAGAGGCTTGAGGTCCGGCGACTGTCCAATCGCATCACGGCACAGTTTTCCACCATAACCCCAAGGACTGGGACCCTGACCCACTAATGTTGAAAGTGGATAAGCAATATGTGTTATTTTCATTCTTATTCTTCCAAATCCTTCCTAGAACAAACAGTCTCTAAAAGCAGCAATGGCTCAAAACAAAACATCCACTACTAAAACCCTATGTCATACATACTGACACCACCTGCATCTACAGCCTCCAGTGGAGCTCTGACAGAGCCACTCACTGAAATGCTTCTGACAGCTACCTGAAAGCCTTCAAGTGAAAATCCAGCCACATCACCACCACTAGGCAAATATCTGCCACCACCTACTCAGCACTGAGCTCTCTGGATGTTTCTTCTACCTGCGACTCCTTTAAAGGAGCTGATCTCAGTGATAACATGCCACAGGAGAAGAGATCTTCTCTCTGAGGTGCCTGAACCACACAGGGTGTCACCCCATCACTCCAGCGTGGCAGGAATTCAAACGCACCTTTATACAGGAACCATGGAGGCTATTAAACAGAAATGTCTAGTGAAAAATTACATTTACACAATTTCCCCCTCTACCACAAATGTGGTCACTCACACAACACATACCTGACATTTGAGATATGAGAAGTTAACATGTAACAGAAACTTGTATCAAACCAATCAGTGCCAACTGCATGCGTACAGTATCAATTTGTAAAATATGCCCCATCAGAATGGCTTACATTGCTTCTGATACTGTATGACTCAGTGTTCATAAAAACCATAGCAGATAATTGGACAGATGCATACCATAGTACACAGTTTAAATAGCAGTGGTAGGTTGAACTATGTCTGTATTTTTGGCCAGTCCTGTACATTCAAAGTGCTAGTCAATATGAGATGACCTTAATCCTCAACTCAGTTTGAGGTAAATGTATAATGATGAAGCCATATATATAAGCATGATGACAACAATGGCATGGAGTCACTTCCATAAGATTTTTGCAACACTCAAAAGATATAATAATGCATAAAGGGCCCCATAATTATTAGCATCCATGGTAAAGACGAGCAAAAGAAAGGAATCTCAATCCCGGTTTGGGATTGAGATCATTTACCACTACGTCAAATTCCCATTAACTTTTTACCAAGGGTGCCAACACATAGTTGACTGTACATTAGGTTAAACAAAGAAGCACATTTCAGACACCAGTTGATTTAAGTAAGAGAGGAAATTTAGACTCACAGCCAGCAAAAAGGAAAGCAGGAGGGTTTGTGAAGGTTTAGACAAAAATAATAGAGGGAACATGAAAACAGTGTTTTGCATCTTCACAACAGAGAGAGAGAGATAGAGAGAGTGAGAGAGAGAAAGAAAGAGAGAGAGCGAGAGAGAGAGAGAGAGAGAGAGAGAGAGAGAGAGAGAGCAAGAGAGAGAGAGGGAGAGAGCGAGAGAGGACATTAAAATGCAGGTGAGAGGATGGGGTCTGACTCACCAGGATTCTGTTCTCCACCTTGTCGCCTTTGATCTCCAGTTTAACTCTCTTCTTAACCGCCAGCTTGATCTTCCTCCCCACAGCATCCCTCACACTCTCTGCAGCGAGAACAGACAATGAAGAGGCTTACGATGTGTCCGGAAGGGATAAGCAGCCACAGTCTAACTCAAGCAGAGTTCTGAGGTGTAGATTTTCCCGTTGAGACATCACTGCACAGGCATGACAGATCACTCGGCATTGGGAAAGGCTGCAGCACTGATGGAACTGTGTGTGCAGACATGTCTCAGAAAACAGCCAGCAGTGGATCCAGTAAACCCACATCACTGTTTGGAAACCAAACACAGACAAATGTTCTCATTTCACCAAGAAACGAGTTTACTCTCCAGCTGTCTTTACACTCTTCAGTGGAAAGGGACTTTTAGTAATTTGGTATTCGTTTCTTCTTAAGTGCGTATACACAACTGGTCAAAAGTTTTAGACCATCCAAATGTTTGTTTTTTTTAATTTTATTTTATTGAAATTCAACCGGTTCAATGTCTCAGTCTTCATTCTGCAACGAGTTCCTCCTAACTATTCTACAGAAGTTCTCATAAGTGTGCGACACTTACAGGTTGCTTTGTTTTCACTCTTCTGTCCAGTTCATCCTAAAGCAGCTAGATGGGGTTTAAGTCTGGAGACTTCTGGCCACTCAATGTTTCATATCCTACCATATTGTTCTTTTTTCTAAGGTAGTTCTGGCAGAGCTTGGACGTATGTTTTGGGTCACTATCTTGCCGTAAGATGAACTGACTCACTCGGCACATACCAGATATCCTGCATGGAGCTACAGAATTATCTCCCACTTCTGGGTAACCTTACCATATTTAAATCTCTCGCAGTTCAGCACTGTCCTTTGTACCACGTCAAGCTATTAATTCGACTTCGAATTTCAATAAAAAACTAAAGCTGAAAACACAGGGGTGTTCTGAAACATTTGACCAGTAGTGTATTTTTTTTTTTTTTCGATTTTCTGCCCTATTGAGTCGTCTCCAATCCCACCAATTTATCACCTATCACATGATACAACCAAGGTGGGCATGTGCTTCCACTGCATCATGCCACATCATCATCACTGGATTGCTTAATGAACACGAACACCACTAAGCACTAATTCTTTTATGTCAGCTAAAAGATGCCCATGTTGGCCAGCATCACACTGAGAGAGTGGTGTGGGAAAGGGAAGGTCAATCTTATACTGAGAGAGGGAGGCCTCTCTTGGAACCACAACCACAGACAGCTGCTGCACCACCAACACCACACTCTCAAAGAAAGGGCCAACGCTTAAGACTTGGTAGTTCTTATAGAAATATCAAACTTCTTCCCCCACAAGTTAGAACTTTCAAAGTCCCAGATGAACAACTCTAATAGTGCATGTCTTTAATGGAAGGCCCTACACAGGGTTCTCGAGGTTCACTTGGTTCAGACCTCATTCATTTCATGTTCAGTTTCAAAATAACTCCATACACTTGAGACGTCCCATGAAATTGACAATTTATATACATACTGCTTCAGAAATGCCCGATTTAACTTAAGAAGGCAGGCCTCACAATATCTGATCAAGAAGACTTCCGATGTAAATGATGAACTTGTTTAACTCAAGAAGTTCATCCCGAACATTCTAGACTTTATTTAGAAAGTGCTGTCTCCAAAAACGGAAGCCTAAGAATCCTAGAAAGAAGGAGGTGAAACAGATTCGGCCATTTCACAGCGTGAAAAAAAAACAAAACAATAACATTACATTCGCCTCAGCTTTCCTCCACCGCCTCCTCAACCTGACAGTATGAAGAACCTCCACCACAAACGGAGTCACTTCACTGTTCTGCACAAATCGATTCTCCACACCCTCGCTGAGCCACTTCCACACATGAGAAAGGGCTTATGGGAGAAGTGGGTCATGTATGCTGTCATGCTGTAGTTCCAATTTCGGAAGTCCTCCAGTGAAGAAAGGCTTTGAGAAGCGCTGCCTTCTGTGTAACAGCGATGTCTCCCGCATTTTTGTGCCGCACTGTGGGACGTCCAAGAAAACAACAGGCCAGAACGTCAGCCGCAGGAGCAGAGAAGAGTCTGAGATTGACAAAAAGACACTGATCCGATACGGAGACTGAGAAATGGCACCAATCCAATACTCAGTATTGGTTCTGAGAAAATACGGACACACACTGGAGGACAATTAAGAACAAATCTCGTGAGAGTCTGCTAGAATTTATCAGCACAATTTTTCACAGTGAAACTTGATATAACGCAAAGCTGGTCAGTGCTAACAATGTTAGCCACATGCATAAATGCAGGCTGGTCTTTTCAATTTTATGCTGTAAATACAGAGTGGCATCGTGCAAAATGATACATTCTTTCTTTCATCACCCAGTTCAACACTGCATGATATAATGTGGCAGAGGATGAAGGCATCCCCAGACAACACACACACACATCAAACCACAGATGGTTTTGGACAGACTTTAAGCAAACCAGTTGATAGGCAAGCAGACACGTGCGGCTGTAGCCGACTTGAACCTTAAACACAAATCTAGAACAAAATATAATGGTTGGGGGAAAATAAATTATTTTTGAAACCCACACTATCATTTTAAAAGTTTTTAACAATTTAAATAGGTTCAGAGGTTCAGAACAGCCATTTAATTGCCCTGACTGGACACTTCAGCATGCTAGTGTTAGCCACACACCCCCAAAGCAGCCAACATTAGTTGAGGGAAGTTAACAGGCTGGCAGTAATGATTATGCACTGTTAACTTGCACAATCCTAGATTGCCAAACCTAGTCCTGGACCTACAGCGTCGGTATTCAACACAGTTGGAGGATTTTCCTGACATAACACACCTTCTGAACCAGCCAAGTAAATGTTTTTAAACAAATGTGGTTGGCTATGAATGAAAATACTCCTCTTGTCCAAATCAAATACCTACAGGGTAACGTTTTTAAAAGTCCATTTACTATTATTATCCTCACCATCCTCAATATTATTATAATCATCTTTAATATCATTGTATTTCTAACAATTGCAGATTAACAATCCTGAAATATGGGGGTGATGCCCCATCAGTGACCCCACCCTGTGCATCAATATACACATGTAATCTAAAATTAACAGCATGTAGTAATCATTGGTATTTTTTGCATAATCTTATACAAATGTACTCATTGCCCCCCCATGCACTCCATGCTACCTGTGTGGAGGGGTCAGGGTCAGACACCACATACCTGCTTACACATCACATCTCTGCATGGAACACTAACTGTTCACACATCCAGGGGGGATGGAGAAGACGCCCTACTCACCCAGAACCAGAACAGAATGAGGTCAGACTTCTGTCAGTGGGACTGAACTGACAAAAACACCTGCTATTCTGTTGCCTATGTATTTCTTCCTAGGGTGGTAAAGTGGGAAATAAATCACTGAAGTGAAGCATTTTGATTAAAAACAGTCCATTTAGAAGCTTGACAATTTTCAAAGTGGGATATCAGCCAATATTCCACAATTCATCATCACTTAGTATTAGGGAAAGTGCTAAGAGCCATCTCTGCTGATTTGGACAGATTGTGCTGGTTAGGATCCAACATCAACACACACACACACACATACACACATACACACACACACACACAGGTGACGTCCCACACCACATCCCATATACCGAGGAAACAATGCTCCTCTCTCCTCTCTGAGCTGCCGGACGCTTGTGTTCAGCCAGTCAAACAATGCAGCCACTTTCTCTTCCTCGTTACGCTGAGGACTAATTACCCATTGTTTCACACACTGCCAATGAGATCCGCTTTCTGCGCCGCTGTCGGCTCATTTGTCTTTCTTTCCTCTGCTGTATCTACACAGACACAATGCAACAACAACAGTCTGCAGGGACAGCACTGCAAGATAGTGCTGGATGTATGGATGGATGAATGGTTAGATGGATGAATGGATGGATGGATTTATGGATGGAGGGATGGAGAGGTGCTCTGACTCTGTATGAGTGCCTCTCCTTTCAATCTTTGAGCCTTCCTGCCAGTGATCGATGGAAGCAATGTGCAAACAAGAAACAGGCGTACACTGTACGAATCAGAACAAGAGGAGCACATGACCTTTAACTTGGTAGGACAATTTGTTCAAAGTTTCTGTCTTTTGTGCAGCTTCTCTGTTTGTTCACACATTAAGATTTAAGTTTTCTTACGCCCAAATAGTTATAGGATGCACAGTCAGGCACCGGCCTTCAAGGCTGGGCATTATCACGGTAAATAGTGCAACAAGACACCACACAAATATTGTTCTACATTTTACTCAGTATTTCCCATATTTTTTCCCTAAAGTGCACTATTGATTTTGACATTATTAAAATGTACAAGACCATTTTCAATTATTTTTAAATGGTTTCATGGCAGAAATTTAACTGTAACATTGTTGTGCAAATTCAGTCCTCCATGAAATTGGCCCTTTAAAGAACAATGATCTCCAAGAACATCAGAAAAAAATAATATTGCGATACATATCGTGTATTCTGATCTGATGTATCAGAATTGTGATATTGTATTTGTCATATTGCCTATCCTTACTGAAGAGTTCGGCTTTATATTGGTTGACTAAAAATGACCATCTCAAGATTTTCCTATAATAATTGGGGGTAGATGGACAGGTATCCGGATGGATGGATGGATGGAAGGAAGGAGATGGTTTTAAAAAACTTCTGCAGGATTCAGATGCAAAACATTTAACAGAGGAAGCTTACGTCTCTTAATAAAACAATTTAGTGAAAACCCCACAGTCCAGAAGATGTTTAAGGCCTGAGCTGTCTTAGTACTTTTGTTTTAAATTTAGGTCCCACTTCTGACCCATCTTCAGTTCTCATCATGACTAACACAGATCATTAGAATGACTGTGCGCAGCTACCTCTGAAAACATCTCTTACTGTCCTCAGGCATAACAAAATCAGATCAAACCATATTTTTTACTGAGAGCATCACAAACACGACAAACCAAACCTATCAAGAGAAACATGGTGCATCTGGACTGTTCAGGGCCACCTGTCATCATCTTCTCCAGCTGTGGAATTATGGAGATTTCTGCTTTGACTAAAACATACAAAATGCAGTAAAATGACTTCTGATTGTATCAACTGCAGAAAACTGATATTAAGATATGACAAATGGAGAGAAGGACACAATGAAAGCGAAGAATATGAAAGTGACTAATACAAAGAAGAAGGTGGTAAATGTTAAAGGAGGAGTAGGAAGAGGATAAGATGATGATGAAAAAGAAGAGATGTTAAAGAACAAGTGAGGTAGGAAGAAGAAGAAGAAGAAAATCATAAAAGTAGGGACAGGGAGAGAATGAGAAGAAGTGATAGCAAAGAAGAAGCAGGAGCAAAATTAGAAGTAAGAAGAGGACGAGAGGGTGGAAGGGAAAAATGGAGAATGAGAGGAAAAGGTGGTGAAAAGGGGGAATGAAAAGAAGAAGAGATGGTGAAGCACGAGAATTTAAATAAGAAGAGATGGTAAAGAAGGAGAATGGAAAAAATATGAAATTGTTAAGAAGGAGAATAAGAGCAAGAAGAGGAGACTGTAAAAAAGGAGATGGAGCAAAATAAGAAGAGGATGCGAATGAGAAGAGATGGTAAAGAAGAAAAAAAAGAGGATAACAGATGATGATGATGATGATAACATGAAGATTAAAAAAAACACATCCGTCAGAGCTCTTCAGGTTAACACAGATCTCAGCAGTTCTGCGGGATGAACCTGTTCAAATTTCATCATCGCGGTGGGCTGCACAGCAGTTAGATAATAAATGTAAAACAATAACAGATTTACATAGAACACCTATTCAAACATTTCCTCCCAAACAACGAAACAGGACACTCATTCATCAACAAACCACCCTCAGTGTGGGTATCCCACTGCTCCCTCCCTGTCTGGCGACTGACTATCCCACCTACTCCCACCAGGCACTGCACATCCCCACCACAATGAAACCTCCTCACAATGTTCTCCACAATCTGAAATCCAAACACTGCTCTCCTCACACTGATATCCTAACACTGCTCTCCTCACACTTACATCCTAATACTACACTCCCCACTGAAATCCGAACACTGTTCTCCACGCACTGTTCTCCCCACAGTCACGGCTGGACTGCACAAAACACGCATCTCAGTGTCAAACGGAGCTCAGGGTGTTTTGTGGTGTCAGCGGGTGTTCGTGCACTTGGACCGGAACCATGGTTCCACGCGCCGGTTCCACGAGTGCATGCAGCCCTTACCCAGCACTTCTTTGGGCACGTGAGACGCTTCCTCGCTCATTTTGGCAGTCCTGCTTTTGTTGTGTTTTGCTGTCTCCTCTTCTGATGCTGGACACTACTCGGCCACGCGGATCAGGCGAGCTCGAGACCAGGTGCGGCTGTAGATCCGGGACATCGCGCGCCTTCTTGCCGTCCTCTCCCGTGACGGTGCGATCTCTCCAGAGAAACCCCGGTTTATCCGGACAGGCTTCAAGCACGACGCCTCGCGGAGGACGAGTTGAGATCTTTCACTGCACCCACCGCGAGAGAGAGGCAGCCTGGCCCCGCCTCGACCTGACACACACAGACTGTTAGACGAGCCTGGAGACACCGAGACATCTGCTGGTCCAACTGAGAACTGCAGCCACACAGAATCCCGTCTGCCCAGCAGTGAATTCTGCTTTAGGGCTCTACAGCTACAGCACCTCTCCTGAGTTTTACATTTATAGCTATAGAATGTCCTATTAGTTTTACATTTATAGCTATAAAATATCCTCCGAGTTTTACATTTATAGCTATAGAATGTCCTATTAGTTTTACATTTATAGCTATATAATATCCTCTGAGTTTTACATTTATAGCTATTGAACCTCTCATGTGTTTTACATTATCAGATTCAGAACATCTCCTGACTTTTACATTTACAGCTTTACATTTTCCCATCTTCCCCCCTCTCCATCTGCTCTTTTCTAACACAGTGAAGGGCTTGGGGTGGAGCTGAAGATCAAGACTTATTTTGATGGTAGATGAATAATGTGGATGCACTAGCAGAGAGCAACTAACCTGTCAATACAAGAAGCAAATCTGAAGATCCGTGTGACTACGGTCAACATTATTCTATCTTGGATTGTGAGAAATGTGCTGTATGTATTGAGTGAACATTTAGAACAATAAAATATTTGTAGTGTCTCACTCCAGACCCAACTCATCCCATCAGCCCTTTACAAGCTCTCTATGAGGTTTAAGCTCCAAAAATTCTACACAGCCAGTGTCCTGGGATGAAGTCTTTGTTTTGTTTGATTTACACTGTGGTGTGTGAACCTGGAAGGTTGGTGTTGAATCACGTAAGTTTAAGTAATTCTTTTTTGGAGGGCAGGAGGCCATGGCCATAGCCTTTTATAGATCAGAGCTTAGACTTACAGCAGAGTAGATTTACAGCTTAAACCATATGTCCTTTAAAACAAGCTTAGAACAGAGCTCCCTGTCTGGCCTGTCTGTTGTAACAGTGGTGCTTGAAAGTTTGGGGACCCTTTAGAATTTTCTAAATTTCTTAATAAATATGACCTAAAACATCTCCAGAGAACCCAATTGAAGAAAATGCGAGAAAACATTTCAGCTTGTCATTTAATTATTGAGGAAAATGATCAAATTTTACATATCTGTCAGTGGCAAAAGTATGTGAACATTTCCTCACAATCCTGCATGTGTGAAATGATTGATGCATTAACATTTGGCAAGTTTACATTTAGGGATCCTTTTTGGGGTCAATGTTACTGCTTAGTGTAAGAAAACAGAAACAGTACTGAGGCCGAACTATAGTCATGTGAAAACATTTGGACGCCCCATTAAATATTCACTTCTTTATATCGATGTGTAATCTTGTTTTAATTTACAGTGGGGGGAAACAATTATTTGATCTCCTTCTGAATCTATAAGTCTGCTGACATACAAAAAATATAATTTCAATAAAGTTATGATTTGATTTGCCTTTCAGTGAAATAAGTATTTGATACCCAGTCAAAACTTCACCTATCACTGAGTGGAGAAATCCTTGTTGGCAAGCACAGCAGTGACGTTTCTTGTAGTCAGTCACCATGTTTACACACGTCTCAGGAGGGATTTTAGCCTACTCGTCTTTACAAAAACTCTCTAAATCCTTTCTTGGATGCTGCTTGGTAACTTGAAGCTTCCGCTCCTCCAAAGGATTTTTATAGTACTGAGGTCTAGAGACTGGCTAGACCACTCCAGGACATTAATGAAATTATTTCCCAATGCCATTTGACATCCAAACATATCTACAGATATCTAGTAGCAGGGCTGACAACTTATCCCAAACATAATTTAGATGTGAAGTGTCGACTCTGTGTAGCGGTGCGGATTTTTGGTGCAGTCTTACATCCCGAACGTTGAGCAGTGTGGAGGTGGGTACTTTCTTCTTTTGCCGAGGATCGCTGGGACATTCGGTGAATAGGTCTCAGTCATTCTTAAGCACATTTGCTCAACTGGTCGAAAACAAGACAGCATGTACTCATTGCTCCTTTGATTCCGACAAACAGGACCTGGCCACACGAACTCCGGGATCTTGTAAGCCCTCGTCTGGTAAGACCTGTAGAACAAGGAAAGGGTCATATGTAATGGGCAATATGATGCTCTAAGGAAATTTGTCCAAACTGATTTTGTTCTTGTGTTGTCGCGGCCAAAAAAGGGGCAAAAGGGACTGCTTTGGGGGGGGGAGGCAATGTTTTTTTTTTCCCAAATTCTTTCATTTGTTCAGAATGTGCACTGTATATTATAAACACCAGTGAATAAAGGCTTTAAAGGATTTAAAGGATTTAAAAGGTTTTAAAGCAATTAACACCAGAACTAAGGTCCTTTTATGTGTAAAGAATAGATATATTATTCATAAGTCACAAATACAACACAAATAACAACACAAATAATTGTATTATAAAATGTTTATTTAGGATTAAACTATACAATTACAAGATCCACTGTGTTTGACTTGTCTGTTTTTAGATACATTTACTTGCATGTGTTCTCTGGCGTGCCTTGTCCTCTAGGAATAGGAAGAGAGGAAAGGTGGAAAAGAGGGAAAATACAACAGGTCACATTCTATGGTTTTCATTAATAAACTTAGAATACAGTTACTAATATTGTATTGTTTTAAACAAGTTGCACAAACTCCTGCCAGGATTTGCACCTGGAGTCTTCCACCCAGAGGATGTATGTGTTGCTATTACACCACAAGAGTTGCGGTCTCACGAAGAAGCTGAACAACCGACTACTCCAGTGCATTTGCGTCTTTCACGCACATTTAAGCGAGCGTAGAGATTACACAAGGAAGTGACGTCGTTAGTGAAGGCCCG
>JBBMFX010558155.1:0-31128 GCA_037832545.1 Rhabdalestes septentrionalis
TTGTGTTTTGTGTTTCATTCATCTCTGTGCTAATTATTATTATTGTGTGTGTGTATATATATATATATATATATATATATATATATATACTTATAAAAACTTATAAAAATTTTCCTAAAACTTTATCCTGCGCGTCCTCCCCTTCCCTTCCTTGCCAAGTTTCGTGACAATGAGGAGAGATACAACAGGGCTGCTTTTTGACACACTTTTTTCATTATTATATACTTCCAATAAATGTGCAACAGTGTACGAATGATTTCATTTTTTTGGACTCTGTGGTCAAAATGAGTGGTGACCCTGCTAAGAAAAATGACTGTGTAGGTCCAAATAAGAGTGGTATAAACTTTGCCATTTCCATTATTGTTGGTCTGCTCTTCTGCGCCCGCACTTGCAAGCAAGCGTCCGTCATTTGGTGTTGAGAAAGGACAGACTGTGTGTGATCTCCTGGAAACATCACTGCATATCAAGCTAAATCTTGAGTGGCAGTTATCCTTGCATCTTGTCCCAAACATTGAACTTGGTATTCCCCAAGTGTCTGGCTCCATCGTTTAAAGTGTGCAACACCAATTCGGGACCCTGCAGCTGTGGGCTGACCTCATCACTGCACCAAAAGCAAGAGAAAAATAAGATTAAAGTGAGTTATCATAGCAGAAAAGTAGAAATGCAGTCACACGCTATCAACAAAAGTCCTGCAATGCCTGTCCATTACACCAAAAGGGACTTTAACGACATTGCGTTCAAATACATGGACTTTAATATGAAGCCGGTCCCCCCTTTGCAGCTATTACAGCTTCCACTATTCTTGGAAGGCTTTCCACAAGATTTTGAATGTCTCTGTGGGAATTTGTGCTAATTTATTCTGATTTTAGACAAAAGGTCTCTGTGCAGCTCAGTCAAGTTCTTCCACACCCAATTCATCAAACCATGTCTTTCTGGAGCTTGCTTTGTGCACTGAGACACAGTCATGCTGGAACCGACAAGGGTCTTCACAAAACTTTGCCTGATGAAGCATTAAGATCGAGCTTCACTGCATGTAAGGGGCCTTGCACAAATCCTGAAAAAACAGGTGTGTCAAAACTTTTGTCCATATAGTGTATATTGCTTCATTTGCCTTAAGGGGACACAATATGGATTCCTCATCTGTAAGTCTCTTGGTATAGCCCAGAGATTCTCAGAGACTCAATCTTCCTCTCTGGGTGTATTCTCTTTAAATATCACACTCTTCAGCCCTGCTGTGTCCACCAGCTGCACCATGGGCCACCTCCTCTGGCGACAAGAAATGTTGTATTTCCTCACACTCAGACTGATTTCCTGATTCTCGGGGTCCCTGGTTCACTTAACTCACTGCAGTAAGTTAATAACAACTAATCTTGCCTTCCAGCCTGGTTACCTTTGATTGGTGGCTCAAAGATACAACCATTAAAGTGTAAAGTGCAGTAAATTATGGATTTAATTGAATTAGATGCACATGCATCATAAGGTGATATTTCACAATAACAGAAGAACAACATGTAAAATGATACCAGTATTTTTGGTACTCAAGTGGAACTTTAAATTATATAACAAAATATCAGTCCTGATTCACCTATTTAGGTTATTGTGTTATTTTGCAATGGTATTGGGACACATCTGTTTTTTTTCAGATTTTGGGCTAGGCCCCTTACTTCCAGTGAAGCTCAGTCCTAATGTTTCAGTATACCAATACGTTTTGCACAACACCCTGCTTCCTACTTTGTGGACACAGTTTGGTGAAGACCCTTTTCTATTCCGGCATGACTGTCCCCCAGTGCGCAATGCAAGGTCAATAAAGAAATGGATGTGTGTGTTATTGAGTTTGGAAGAACTTGACTGGCCCGCACAGAGCCCTGACCTCAACCCCATCCAGCACTTTCAGAACTGGAACAGTGATTGTGAGTGACGCCTTCTCATCCAACATTAGTACCTGACGTCAGAATGAATGGACACGACTTCCCAGAGACATACTCTAAAATCTTGTGGAAAGATTTCTAAGAAAAATTAATTAATGTCTATGTATTTAAAAGCAATGTCGTTAAAGTCCCTGTGTCAGTTGTCCCAATACTTTTGTATACATGATTTACCACACCAAATGAAACCAAAACAATACTGCTGTTGTGACTGATTTTAATCTTATGTTCCAGCATCCAGCACAGTCACTCACTGCACACTGCAGATAAGGAGCTCACACACTGTGACTGTACAGCACCACATACAGACAGAAAAGGTCCCTATGATGACCTACTTAACCTGATCTAACTTGCCAAGATGCGGACGCTGCTTGATGACAGAAAAAGCAGTATGCATTAAGAGATGTGGAATATGTGTTTCATGCTCAAGTGAAGCCTGAATAATAAGGAGACCATGTGTAGGATGTCCACAGAAATAAGAGCACTGGAGACAGACACTCCAGACAGTGTAGGATGCAGTGGAATTGTGAGGTAGTGTGGTCAGATTGTTCTGTTATGAATGCCAAATTTGTATATTTTGCCTTTTCCTTGGACTGCGTTTCTTTTCCTCTTCTTTCGGACAGGTTAAGCTCAGTTCTGTTATTAAAGAACCTGCAACAGAGACTAAAAACAAGCCTTTTCTCCATTTTCTTTATTGCCTAAACCTTCCTATATATCTATGTTTCTACTTTAGTAAAACATTAAAAAGTGAGCTCATCAAAATAACACAATACAGCATGCTTATCTCAAACATCGTTTTAAATTTTAATGTTCATCATTGCATCACACTATTTCAAAGTACACATTAATTGTACTTGTATTACCTGGAATCGCATTTACAATTACTTTAGTAAATTTTTGAACTTTTACTTTACACTTCATAGTTTATACTGAAGTATTTTCACAACCAAGTGCTTCTTGGCTTTTAATGAGATACTTTAACATTTGATCCTTGTGAGGCTTTCACTTTTTATACTTGTTCATTCACAACTAAATACCATAGTATTTTATGTAAAGCCTTTTTTATTAGTACTCTTAGGTTCAGTACATTTAGCTTTGATACTTAAGTATATTCATAACCAAATACTTTTACAGAAGTATATTTACTTTTGATGCTTTAGTCCACTCACAACTTGCTAGATCTCATAATCATATTTTGTTGATGGGAATAAAGTGTATCCGCTGCAAGCCTGGGCATATTGTTTCTTTATGACAACTCACATTCATTTAGCTCAATTATGCTCATGTGCACAGTCCTGGAGCCTAAGCAACATAGGTAACTCACAATGGACAGGGTCCAAATGATCCATTTATGTTCTGAAGTGGCCTAAAAGGCTTTTACGAAGACATTTTCTTAAGCTTGCATTCGGCAGTTCCAGGTTGTGCCACTAGAGGGTGCACTCACCATAAAAGTGGTATAAAGCAGGATGTAAAAATCTGAATTTGTTCACTAAGTTTCGACAATGAAATTACTTTAAATATACCTGTATTTCCTGCATAAATTCCATTATATAGGTTTAAATGATTTTGTTTGGCCCATCTGTGGTCTACAGCTATACTGACTTTGTGCTTGTTTGTGGACTTATTTCACTTGAGGCCTGTTGGAAATTTACATTTGTAAAGGAGGGCATCCTGTTCCAAATTCTCTGTCCTTACAATTAGCACAGCTGCAATTTTTTTTGTGAAAGAATCTTTTCACCTTGCTTCCCCAGAGGTGATGTAACATGGAGTTCTTATTCCCCTCGGTTCCCATCCAATCAGCATGACCTTGAGAGGATAAAGCTAGTTGGAATCTGAGTGGATAAAGGCTGAAATAATATAATATTGGAAAAAAATACTGTGTTACAGTGACTAGACCTGGTACTTTGGTTTAACTGTGTTATTTGTGTTTGATTATTTTTCTAAGGAAAAAAAACAGCGCACAAATTATATACTTTATGCTAATCTATGCTAATAGAGGTTTCTGAAATAACAGCCTTAGGAATGTTTGTAAAGTGTTATTAAAAGATTTTGTGAATCAAACTATGCTGAAAATCCCAAGATAAGCTCAGTGTTAAGTGAGACTAATCTGTCTGCTTTTTGAATGGATGTGATTTACCTCATGGGTTTACATTTCATGCCCTTATATCTGAAGTCTTCTCTGGGTTCAGGTCTTCACTGCTGTTCCATTATCACCTCAGTTCTAAGCTCTCACTGGTTCCCACTCTTCAAACGACCAGTAATCAGGAAATCATGTGGTTATGATCTTCAGTTCTGTATATGATGTTCTTTTCTCTTCAGTTTTTTTATAGAGCAATAAGATACCAAATGACTAAGAACAGAACACTGGGCTACATATTGCTGGTGCAGCTGGTTACAGAGTTGCCTGCGATTAGAATGTCATGTCTTTGAATCCCAGGACTGCTAGTGGCACCATTTTGTTACACTTGACCAAGGTACCATCCCCACAAACTACTCCCTGGGTGCCCCTCATTGGTGGTAGCCCACTGCTGCACTTAGTGAACAGGTTAAATGCAAAGAAATAATTTCACACAGTGTGCTGTTGTGTGTTCACTTGTAACTATAAGGAGCCAAAAAATAACAAGTAATATATACAACATATACAAGTAATATAACAAGTGAATAAACACCAGAGTTCCCAATAAGTGTTGAGTCATGATTGATACAGTCCCCTCAATAGAGAACATGAAAAGCTTTACAACTGTGTTGCACAGGACAGTGTGTTATGGTATGATTTTAGAGGAACAGCAATATACTGAAGAGGGCCACCGGAGCAAAAAAAACATAGAAAATTTCAGAAATGTCCTTTGAATGGTAAACACATTTTTTATGAGATATTTTAACAGAAGAATTACTTGGATTAAACTGCCTGCCAGTAACAGAGAGGAACTGCGTGAACTGCGAGAAAATGAGGGTATTTGCTTAATGTAAATGAAATAATTAAAATTTATTCTAGGAATATTCAGAATATGTTACTGTACCAGAATACTTACAGTGTATTCGCTTTTGGGCTGTCTGTAAATATTTTCCGCATGGATGAAATTTAGCAATGTTTTGTCTTTCGGATTATGTACTTTAGGCAATAACTGTGTTTATGTAACATTTAATTCTTATGGAAATGAGGGGAACATTTAAATAAAGTCAATCAAATACACTACACTACTCCAGAAGGGGCCTGCTTAATAAGGGTATCCGTCAGTCAGTCTCCATGTGAGGTATATTCCCTCAGCAGATTAGAAGCAGAGTGGGTGGGCAAAGAGCATGATGCTGAGTGATTCCCCTAATACCTAGAACTTGAACCCCAAAGCAAAGACAGGCTGTTCTCACTGCCACCTCTCTTGCGTTTGGCCTCATATTTTTTTAAGAATACCAATTAAAACTGCCCTAATTTGTCATCTTTATTTGGTTGGTTAAGAGGAAGGTTTGCCCAAGCATAACACTTTCTGAGAATTTGCATTAAAGTGACATAAAAGCCCTGAAATTCTGAGACTTTACATCAAGAGTCCCATGAAAATTTCAAACGTGGGACTCCAATATAAACTACATATCATACTTAAGACACCAACCTACCAAAGCAGAGAAATGTGCCAAGAATGGTTAGTCCATACAGTTTCTATTTCTTTCAACATGAGTTGCATTTAATATCCATATTACACTTTAGGCAAGGGATCGTAGATTAATGCTTTGTCTTTATACACCAATGCCAGTAAAAGAAAATAAGGAACATGAGCAAACAAAAAAATAACTGATTCTTCAGATGTTAGAAACACCATTGATAAAATTAAAAATCATTGGAATGTTGAAAGTTGACTATACAATGCAAAGTGAGGTGAGGCAACAACATATGGGTACATCTGGTATATTAAACCACTGATGTTGCCTTAACCTTGTCACCTGTCCAGGGTGTTTTAGTACTTTTGACTCTTTGAACCCTGGGATAGGTTTCAGGACCCCCACAATCCTACTTAAGATAAACAGCTCAGAAAATGAATGAAATAACTTGGTGCAATGCTTTTGCAAATTAAATCCCATTTACCACTTCATAGTTTTGCAGTTCCAGGTACTCCAAAACTGCAATATCTGACCTTTCATTCAGGCTAATTTCCCTACTCACTCCCTCAGCTCCTCCAAGGTACACCATCTGGCCCTGCCATCCCCACACACAAGGCAAACTCAGTTCAGAATCCGCTGTTTTTTTCATTTTCTGCTGATGGAATGCCCTGGCAAAAGTGACCAGAGCAGCAGAATGTCTCTCTGTCTTCAGTAACCTCCTGAACCTGTTCAGAGAGCATCTCCTCTACTACTGCATCTCTTGACGAACTATCTTGCACTACTCCTTCCACAATTATTTTAACACTTACAACACTCATCTAGTTTGCACACTGTCCTTAACCTTGAATATTTCTTCAAATAAACTTTGGTGCAAAGTGTGATGACATGCGTCACAATGTATGTAAACAAGGAAATGGTAGGTACTGGTGCTCAGTCATTGAGGCTCCTTGTCCGGCTCAACTCTACTCAACTGTAGCTGGTATTATTTGTACTCAGTACTCAGCGCTTTCTGACATTCTTTCACAGAGTTTGTGAGTGAGAACGAGGGCTTCTAGTGGGAATGTCTACTCTCTGCTGAGAGTGTTTCTTATAACAAAGAACATGAAATAAAGAACCAAAAATGTCTCTGCCAGATAAATGGAATGGAACACACAGGAAATGTAATATGTTCCTTACAAACCTCAATCTTGTTTTTGAGTTTCAGCCAAGACACCGACAGAGCCTGCATTGCACTCCTGGTCTCACTTCTTGCCATGCATGCAGCAGAATGGGGCATGGCAGTCCTGAGGATTGACTAAGACTCTCTGAAAAGCCTTCTATCAGGGGTTGGCTCCCCGCCTAAAAGACAAACTTGCCCAAACTGGCTCCTTGGACCTCTGCCACCTTCGACGACTGAGCACCACAAAAGAACCAGTTCCCATTATTTCTCCATCTCCGTCCATGGAACACTAAGGAGCTGAGGAACCATGCAGATAGGGCATGCCCCACTGATCCCAAGGGAAACAACTCAGTGTTGTCGACAAAGCTTCTGCACCTATTGTACCTCCCTCAATCACTGTCACTCTGTCAGGGAAATGGTCAGACCAGGTAAATAAAAGGAGGAACTCACCGTGTCTTGTCATCATCTCCTCCACCCTCCTGAACTTCTCCTGACTCACTATACATACTCACATTCAATTGAGGCACAACCGGGTCATGACCATCGGCTTTGTTGGTTAGGGTGTTGCAAAAACATTATCAACCAAGCTTTATGCTGCTCAGTTAGGTGTGAGACTGGTGGTGTTATCCCAGCCAGTTGGACATCATCGGCAATGATGGTCGGACCCTACCCTCTTGCCCCATCACTCACCAGACTGCCCCTCTCACCCTCATCATTGATCATCACAAGAAGATCAAGCTCCTCGTCACCACCCTACCCACTAGGCCACCAGTAAGAGACCTGCAGCTGTCTTACCACCCAACATCATCTTCTCACCCCTCCGTTGGGAGCTGGTGCCCCTGTTTTTTCCCTAGAGGGGGTGCTGTTTCGATCTAGGCTCGTTAGCTTTCCCTCCAAAAAAAGAGCAAGGAAGCTAGGATAAGGTGTCCAGCAGCAACAACCCATTAAACCTACGTGTGAACCAGAGTGTTCATTGTGCATGTAAGTCAATGTTTCAATGATTTGCTCTTGTTTTGACTTTACTGTTAATGTTAATAAGTATTCCACCTGCTATGTGCAGCAGGTGTTTTTTTGTCTTTTGTTTTGTTCTCTTTCTCTCTCTCTCTTCTATCTTCCGTCCGGCTCGTGGCTCGGGTCTATGCTCCGGTCAGCGGTTTATGGAGCGGGGAAACAACCCTTTTCTGGAGCCCACCTTCCAGACAGGACCATTGTAGGACTCCTAGAGGTGGATGATTCTTGGATTTAAAGGACTTTTGGTTCCAGTACTGTTTTATGGACTTATTAAAGAGTTGTATAAAGACATTTGGTGTGGGAGAACACTATAGTGTGTGTTGGTGTCTATTGTATATGAAAACACAAGTCAATCTTGGTGGTTTGCTTCCTAACCTTCTAAATGATTGATAACAACCTTTCCTTATGATTTAAGTTCAGGTTTGTTACAAGATCACATCCACCAGGGGCAGACCTTGGAACGATTCTGAAAGCCTTCTTCCATCTGATCAATTCTTCTTGCAGCCGCTCATCCAGATACCACCCTCAGATGACCGGTCAGAGAAGCGGACCAAACATCTGCTGGAGTGCTTCCTGAGATGCATGTCAGTACTCCTGGCCTACCTCATTTGTGCTGAGCTGCCTCACATCCTGTTCACCTCCTCAGCAACCAGGCTCATTCCTTTCGAAGTGTGCCAAACATTGAATTGTGTAAGCTCACCACCTGGTCCATTCGACCCTATAAGATCACGCGCTGGATGAAACCCGTGTTTTTCTCTCCTCCTCACAACAACAAACTGACCACTTTTTTCCCTGCTTTATTCAAATGGAAATCACAATTTAGTACAACCTTGTGTTTTTTTTTACCTATTTTTGATGTGTCTTGGATATACAACTGCAATTATACATGTTTATCATATGTCCAGATATAACAATCAGGTGTAATGACCAGGTGTGAACAAGATCTAAGTGACCCATATCTCTTCAACACATAAGTAGTAGAGAAGGAGGAAAATACTAGATGCTTTAATGCTACAGCAACATAGAATGGTGCATTAATAGTGACTTTAATTATATGTATATTATGTGTTATATATCATGTATGCAAAACTAAAAAAAGAAAAGGTAGTGGTGAGAGAGGGTACACTGTGCCTTTAAGAGCGGTGCTGGAATACACAGCTGAGCGCGAACACAGGCAGATTTTTTTTAGTTTTGGGGTGAGTGGTGTGAATCGAGGGGTAGCAAATGCGAGTGATTCGCATTGGACACCGAGGTACGTTTGAAAGAGCGTTGAGGGGTGTCTAGGTCTACTGTAGTTCTGTCTAGCCAGTGGGAATTTTTTTTCTTCTTCGAGGTCTGAGTGAGAGCGGCTAACAGCTAACATCGGCCCTTCGCCATCGAGGTACTGCGTGAGTGATCCTTCAGAGGTAAGAGAGGGGAACTGAATGTGGAGGAATGGATTTTCTGCTGAGGATCAGCTCGAGTTTGTTAAGCAGCACCTAAAAGACGAAGCTTAACTCACAGTTAAGTATATGGTGAAAGATGAAGATCAGAGCACAGAAAAAATATACAATGAATTGCGTAAGATTTATGGTGACACTAGGCACTAGGTTCAAATAATTCTACGATCAGAAGCAGATGCCTGGGGAGACAATTTATTCTTACGCCTATAACCTCCAAGAGAAGCTGATGCGGATCAAACAAAGGGACCAAAAACGCGTCCCAGCTGCAGATTTATTGCTTAAAGAACAGCTTGCGCTTGGGCTCCGCAATGACATTCTAAGGAGGGAAGTCAAAAAAAGGCTAAAAGGAGAAGAAGCCATTACCTGGTCTGAGGAAGAAGAGTCTACAAACACAGATAGCATTAGAAACAGTTCTCGCTCCGGGGGGTTGTTAATGCCGCTAAAGCCGCAGAGGAGCCTCCATCAATGCTTACAATGGAGATGTTACACGAAGCCATACAGAGGATAGCCACCCGCCAAGACGAACTCTTCCAGATGGTGAACAACAGAGGGAGAGACGGCAAGGTGAGGGTTCCACCCCTAAAGAATGAGGAAGGGAAGTTTGTCTGCTACACATGCAATGAACCCAGGCACACAAGTCGGCGCTGCCCCCATAACAGTGGAAGCACGGGCCACGTGCCCACATCACCTCAAGCTGATGTGGCATCAGGGCCTACAAGGCACAGCACTGGGAGGACAGGGCTGCAGAGTCCAGGTCTGTCCGTCATCACCAGCCATCTGGCGGGGCAGTCCATGAGTATCTCAGTTGTCCCAAATGATTATGCTTTTGGGGACTGCCTGGCAGTGGATGTAAAGATAGCAGGTGTGAACACAAAATGCCTCTTGGACATTGGGTCAGAGGTGACCATGATCCGTGAATGCCATTTCAAAGAACACTTTGGGGAATTCACCTTATCCATGGCTAACTGGGTGCAACTCACTGCTGCCAATGGTCTTGAGATTTCCCTCATAGGGTGTTTGGAGGCCGAAGTGGAATGCATTGGGACGAATGTTGGCAAAAAGTGTATCTTTGTCCTTAAAGATGAGACATCAAGTGATAGTAGAGGCCGCTTCTAGTGCTTGTTTGACGCAGAGCCTCCTGGTGGCCAATGTACTCACCGAAACATCAGGAGGTCATGTGCCAATTACACGTAAAGCTCACTGAAACTGGCCCGGGCCCCATTGAAAGGAGCAATGACGAGCAGCTACCTGTACCCATCCAAATGAACCTCGACGGGCTTGCCCCTTCTCAGCGTGAGCGGCTCCGGGACCTTCGAGCTAGTAGTTACTTTCTCGAAAAGCGATTCAGATTATGGATACACAACAGCAGTCACTCATAGTATACCAACCAGGGACGCCCCTCCCATTAAGCAGCGGCATCGCAGGGTGCCACCTCAGGTATTCCAACAGTTTAAGAAACACATTTACGATCTTGTCTCTCAGGGGGTTCTCAAAGAAAGCTGTAACCCATGGGCCTCGCTTGCTGTAATCATAGTGAAAAAAGATGGCAATGTTAGATTTTGCTGTGATTACTGGAGGCTTAACCAAGTGACTTGCAAAGATGCCTACCTGCTTCCATTCGTTGATGAGTCATTGGATTCATTGGGAAAAGCGCAGGTGTTCTCAACACTCGATCTGACCTCCGGTTATTTTCAAGTGGCTATGGAGCAAAGACTGCAGTCACCACCCCATTTTGGTTATTTGAGTGGTATAGAATGCCGTTTGGCCTGTGCAACGCACCAGCCATTTTCCAAGGGTTAATGGGAGTGGTGCTGGGTGACCTGACTTTTGAAGTGCTGCTTATCTACATAGATGACATCATAGGTTTCTCTAACAACTTTGAAACTCACTGTGAGAGACTGGAGCTTGTCTTTTGCTGACTGAGACAACATGGTCTAAAGCTAAAGCCGAGCAAGTGCCATCACTTGAGGGATGAGGCGAAGTTTATCGGACACTTAATCTCTGCCCATGGCATCCAGACGGATAGAGAGAAGGTACGGGCACTGGAAACATGGCCCCTTCCCAAATCAGTGAGAGAAGTTAGGCAAGTCCTCGGGTTTATGAGTTATTATAGAAGGTTTGTCCCCAAGTTTGCCCATTTGGCTCGGCCTCTTCAGGCTCTGGTCAGCAAGGGAAGTAGAGGTGGGCCGGCAGTACCATTCAGATGGACTGATGAGTGCCAGTGTACTTTTGAGGAGCTGAAGTTCAACCTGATGAATCCGCCTGTCCAAGCCTACCCCGATTTCAGTCTACCCTTCATACTCACTATTGATGGGAGTCGTCAGGGTTTGGGGGCTGTACTAAGCCAGAGGCAAGGTGGGGTTGAGCATGTTGTTGCCTATGCCAGTAGAGGCCTGCGTGGGGCAGAGAAAAAATTATAGCAACTGTAGTGCATTCAAGTTAGAGCTCCTTGCTCTTAAATGGGCGGTAACCGAGAAGTTTAAAGAATACCTGGTGTATTCCAAATTTACGGTTGTGTCTGATCACAACCCACTGCACTACCTGGCCTCTGTGAAACTTGGAACAGTATAGCAACGATGGGTTGCTCAGCTCACCGAAAATGACTTCGAAGTTTGCTATAAGCCTGGTTGTCAGAACACCTATACTGATGTCCTTTCAAGAATTCCAGTAAGTACAGAACCAGATGAGGACGACACGGGCAAGGACTTCATACATATATGGGCCGAGGAAGTGTGTGCATGTCTGTGGCCAGGACCAGAAGAAAGGATATCCGCACCTGAGGCAGGAAGGGCCACCCAGAATGCCACAAGGGGAATGGTGAGTGGTTTCAGCTGGGCCGAGATAGAACAGGAGCAGAAGCAAGATCATAATGTCCAGCCTGTACAATCAGCTGTGTGGAACAACCAGAAGCCCACACCGGCAGAACTAAGGGACATGGACCCTAAACTGAGGCGGCTTGCCAAACAGTTTGAGAGGCTAAGCCTTTTTCAGTCAAGCAGGGATCCCAGAGGTGGGAGGAAATCAGACAGCTAGTCGTCCCAGAAAGGTTACAGCATAGAGTGTATGAAAGCCAGCACGAACATGGCGGTCACTTCGCAGAGCAGAGCACCCTTAGGCTAATGAGGCGGAGCTATTATTGGCCAACAATGACTAAAGAGGTGCAGACATGGATCAGAGAATGGAAGTGTTGTACACTGGCAAAAGGTGTGTTCCCAATAATTAAAGCCCCAATGACATGTACCAACATCACGGCACACCTCGAGGTTCATACACAACCGCCAAACACCTTGTGAAGTATTGGTTGGTTCATTATAGGTGCCCAGCGCGGCTGCATTCAGACCAAGGCCGGTGTTTTCAGGCAAATGTCATAAAAGAACTGTGTAACATCTACAGAATAGTAAAAAAAGCCGCACTAGCCCCTACCACCCGCAGGGCAATGCCCAGTGTGAAAGTTTCAATCGGACCATGCATGACATGTTGAGGACCTTGTCATCCATTCTACTACTGGCTACTCCCCTTTTTATTTAATGTTCGCAAGGGACCCTAGGCTACCAATAGACATCTTGAGGGAAACGACCTGGGGGATGAAGGAGTGGATAATCTTGATGACTGGGTTATGGCCCATCATGACAAGATCAAAACAGCTGTGGCAGTAGCTAACACAATGGCACAAGACGAAGGAAAGGGCCTATGATCGAAGATCTGCTCATTCCGGGGTAGAAATAAGATAGGAGGCAAGTGGGAACCCTTCCCTTATATTGTGCTCCAACAAAACCATAGTGACATTCCTGTGTACACTATCTGCCCTGAGAGAGGAGGCCCCTCGAAAGTTGTCCACAGGGACCAGCTCAGGTATTGTACCTTCCTGTCACCACCGCCCCGCCCCACAGTGTCTCGCCTGCATGAACAAGACCCAGACACTGACACAGACTGCTCCAATATAATCTGCATCCCAGCTACACAAACACTTAACCCAAACACAGTGATAGGGAACAGAGGAATAGCACAGGGACAGTCAGGTGGTGGAAATCAGGATGAGGCTGCAGGTAAAGATGTTGGGCCTGTCCATGTATGGGGAGAGTTCTCATGAAAGTTTGGTTATGATGCATTTATTTCTGACCAATGTTCTCAAGTCCTTATGTACTTCAGTGTGAGATTCTGTGATATGTGTTGCTTTGTTAATGTGTTGACGTTCTGTGTTTTTTATTGCAAAGTTCCCGCTGTCTGTTGGATTCTGGATGCCATGGCAGGGTTTCGCAGGGGGAAATGTAGTGGTGAGAGAGGGTACACTGTGCCTTTAAGAGCGGGTGCTCAAATAAGCAGCCAAGCACGTGCATAGGCAGAGTTTTTCAGAGTTTTGGGGTGAGCGGTGTGAATCGAGGGGTAGCAAGTGCGAATGATTCGCATTGGACATGAGGGACATTTGGAAGAGCATTCAGGGGTGTCTAGGGCTACAGTAGTTCGGTCTAGCCAGTGGGAAAATTTTATTTATCTTGGAGGTCTGAGTGAGAGCAGAGTTTTTTTGAGGGGCTAACCACTAACACCGGCCCTTCGCCACCAAGGTGCTGCGTGAGTGATCCTTCTAGAAACTTAGAGTGATACGTGTAGAAACCTACAGAGTGATCCTTCTAGAAACTGAAATTGTGCCACCCGAGTTGACGGCCGCACGGAGGTCCGCACTGAGTCTCACCTGACATCCTCGGCGCAATCTCTGCTGTTTGTGGGAAGGACCAAACACACAGCTTCTCAGCCTTCATATGAGCCGAGCTACATATCACGTGAGGCCGGCTGAACTGGTTTGAACTGAATTGGATTGAAGTGCACATTCACATTCCTGTACTTACACACACACACACACACACACACACACACACACACACACACACACACACACACACACTGAGGTGGTGGGTTTGTGATACTGCTTTCTCACTGGAGAATACTTCTGTAAGGGAGGAAGAGAGTAATGTTGATAATAAGTATTGATTAAGTATATAAGGTTTTGGAACTGGATGTCTGTTTTATTTTAATTTATTTTGTTTTATTTTTGTTATTTGCATTTAGTATTTGGAGTAACACATTTTTGCAGTTTTTGTCTCCTCCAGTATGGTAGGTTATTTTCCTGGGGGTAGGGGCGCCTCACCTGTTTAGTTAGACTTGGGCAAGCTGGGAGTTGTGTCGCATAAGCCTAGTACACTTATTATATATATGCACTATTTATACTTCAGGTATTCACTGCACAGATTACACATCCTGAAACCTACTTTACCCAGTCTAGTTAGGCCCATACCACGTGTAGGCTACTAAACAGAGAACAACTTGTCCATATATTTAGAACATTGAGGCTTTAGGCATTGGGTGTGGGGGGCCCAGAATCTTTCCCACTCAGTCCTCCCCAGGTTTAGCAATTCCTAACCCCTACCATGCATCAGAAGTATGGTATCTGTATATAATTGTGCTAAGGCTCTGCCGTTTACCTGTGATGGAGCTCCACTGGGGTTTTATAGGTGGATTTGCACTGGAGCTCCACTGGTGTTCCACTGGACTCAGTCCTTTTATTTTCTTTATATACTTGTTCGCCTCTGTGCAGATGACACACAGCTTATTCTCTCCTCCCCCTCCTGTGTCTCCATCCACATCTCAGACTGCCTGGCTGACATCTCCTCTTGGATGGCGGCCCACCACCTCAAGCTGAATCCAAGCAAGACTGAGCTTCTCTTCATCAAAGGAAGTTTCTGAGGCCACAATCTCACCATTTCTCATCATCCCCTTTGGGCACTTAATTCCCTGTCTTCCTTACTTGAGTTTTAACCTCTTTTGCTTTGACCTGTTTTTGTAACTTACCTGGCACTGACTTGGTTAAAGTGGAAGTTGATTTAAGTACAGCATTTCAGTTTGAAGGACCTTTGTGGAATAAGAGCCTGCCCAAAATGCTGTAAATGTAAATGCAAATGATGGTTAAGCAGCTTTCTGATGAGTGGATGTCAGGAAACAATGACACTGTTGCAGCACCAGGTCACTGATTTGTTCATTACTGCAGGAGTGGGGCAGCTGTTTTCTTCCAATAAAATCACGAGTGGCTTTTCCCACCCCCTATTCCAGGTCAGTGGGGATCATATTGCATCATCTTTCATTACACTAGCTACACACTTTCACAGAATGTGAAATCAGAATTGTGGCTGTCAAGGTGCACATTTTGTCTTAAAAGCATATTGTAATTACCATTGACAAGCTGGAGTCTCTTTTAATATATATGAGCAAACTGACACTGCAGTTCAGAAATTGCTCTGTTATTCCAAATAGTGATCACAATTAAAAAGTCTCCTGAGAGTGACATTATCTCTCTGATCTTGAGTGTGGTGTAGGATTTTTTTTACATGTGTAAATGAAGGGATGAACAGCCTGGCAAGACAATATTAATGGATGGCTTAATTAAAGGAGTAGGAGAGACAGGGAGAGAGAAAGAGAGAGACAGAGAGAGAGAAATGAGACATAGAAGATGAATTGAATTATTTTCTTACATTCATATAAGCGGATGAATTATTCACTGTGAAACATGAAATCACACTTTATTGAAAAATCTCTAATTCATCTTCAGTTCCTGGAAGTAGAATTTTGCTTATTTCATCCACAATGATCCAGCAGTGGGGTGATGGCCGTGCTTGTGTAGCCCAATGTAAAATAAATAAGTATGTGATTAGCATTTCTATTAAAGACAGGTCAGAAATGTGTTATTCCAGTCAAACTGTGTCCTGCAACTGTAGTCAGTAGAAACTTCCCGGCATACTTCTGTTGAGTAAAGCATTATGAAGAAAACAGTTCAGAAATAAACATAAAGCCCTAGCAAATAGACAGAGCAAGTTGTCATGATAAGCCCAAACAAATACCTTATCAGTCCATGATTAACCAGAGTGAATGTTTCATTAAAAACACCAGGACCAGGAATTTAGTAGTCCACCTAAAGTTACACTCATTTATCCTTTTCTCTTAGGTTTCGTGTCCAGTGTCTCAAATTTATGAATGGTTGAATTCAAACTAGGGTTGAGATATAGTTTACTTAAACCATCCAGCAGAAAAAATGTGCAAGGATAAGGGTTTGACAAAGTAAACATAGTGATGGGCAGAAGATTTTGTCAGAGAATCTCCAAAACAGCATGTTTGTGGGGCCTTCCTTGCATACAGTGGCGCAAAGAAGACAGCAGGCCCACCAGGGTGATGGATGTCCAAGACTTACTACGATTGTGTGGGTTCATGAATAGTGTTGTCCAGTCCTGCAGTAGAGCAACTGAAGCACAAGTTCCTGATAGATTTGAATAAAAAAAGTCTGGCAATGACAGTAAGGTGTGAGAATATGAAGTGCGCCACAGCATGAACTGCACAGAGCTGTGTAGCCGTAGACTTGTCAGAGTGACCCCTGTCTACTGCTGAAATCGCCTATAATGTGCATAATGTCAGTACTGGACAATACAGCAATTGATGGCCTGAATCAAGTTCTCTTTTAAATCACGTGGTTGATTGAGTGTGGGTGCTTCACTTGCATGTGGCGCAATCGGTTAGCGTGCAATCGGCATAGGTACTTATACAGCAGTACAATGCAGAGCAATGCTGAGGTTGTGAGATCGAGCCTCACCTGGAGCAGAAATTTATGGGGCAGATGGTAGCCTAGAGGTAAGGGTGCTCGCCCTGTGATCAGGATGAAATTGTGGGATTGATTCCCAAGATCTGCTGCAACATACTGCTACCTGGGCACCACTGCTTAACTTGAATGAATGAGTTATATGCAGATGAAATATTTCTTGCTGTTCATGCTATATGAGAGATTTTATCACTTTCACTTACCTGGGGAAGAGATGGCACCAAATTAGAAGAAAAGTTTACAAATTCAGTCTGATTAAGGGGTAATCATCACCTGCAAATGTGTGCCTCTTGAATGCCTTACATTTAAGAAGAAGGGATTTCACACTCATGCCTTAAATCTAATTTATACATATTTGTCATCTGATATTTGGCTCCTTTTCATTATCAATGGAGAAAAATGGAACAAGTCTGCAAAAAGAACTTCATTGGTGGGTTGGCAAGTTGAGCTTGTTCAGAGCCAGTCTATGAGAAGCCTGGCCACTTCCTATTCATCTAAATTATAAAAAAAACCCAGCCATTCTGCAATTACATAAGAAAATGAAACTCATCCACAATTTTTCAGGCTAATATAATAGAGCAGCACTGGCACAGCTGCTTATCACAGGTCAGTTATTTTGTTTAGAGTTATTAAGTGATTTAAAAAAAGTAATCTTCACCTGCAAATTTGTGCCTCTTGATTGCCTTAAATTTAAGATGAAGCGACTACACACTCATGCCTTAAATCTAATTTTATGATCAAATTAAGCGGTCAGTTTCATAAATGTATGGTCACTTAATTAGTACTATGGGGGTTGGTGTGTTTTCAGTGGTAAATTAAGGTAGGATTAAGCACATTTTAAGTACATTGTCTTTTGTAATGTGTGACTCTCTGTCATGCACAGGTATGGTTCTTTGGCATGTACCATTGTCACAGACCACCACTTCATAGTAATGATATTCAATAATGCCCTCTTTCACTCTGACACACTGCAAATATTGTTCAGGAATGGTTTGAAAATATTCCCCATATCTCAGTCCAAATTGAATACTTGATGTAATATTGTTATAATCCATGTGCTCTTATTTAACTTTGAGTATCTGCCTCTTTATTGGTATCTGTACAGCATGCTTTGTAAATGTGTTCTAAACTTTACTGATCTGACTGTAGTTCATGATGTCTATCACCAGTTTCACACACCTCATCTCTGTGGTACATGAGGCAGCATGACTGCCACAGTGCTTTTGTGTTGGTTATTCAGATATACAGTGTTTACGCTGCTGAGTTGTAAAGCCAGCAAAGGCTAGGGATATCTTTAGAAAACTCATGAATAATCAGCCATGTTACTTTGCCCAGTATGAGTGTAATTCATAAAAGAGCATGGTATCCTTGTTTTCCATGCACAGCTTTTTGACTTGGGAATAATCTTTGCAAGCCTGCTAGACATATAAGAAGCACAATATGTTTACTCTTTGTTTTACTGAATTATGGCCATGAAAATGCTGTGTAATTGTATTGATTTCCATAGTTTAATTTCACTTTGTAATGCTGCATGGTAATTCATACATTTCAGTAACACAGTCCACATCTCCAAAAAGACCATTAAGAAGCCAAATAGATTCACCCGAATTCTAACCACAAGCCTCAGATTCACCAGTAAAAAATGCACCATGTTCAATTAGAAATATTTATGAAGTAGTGTCTACAATTTTCTTGCCTACCAAATGTTTCTGTGTATCTTGTGTTCTGACATTCCAATTTTTTTATTCACTTGCACATTTCTCTGACTCTGAATTTTGCCCTAATTTTTTTTGTTTGCCCATCAGAGTGCCTAACTGTAATTTGACTAATGTTGCTCGGAATTTGGGATTCACTCTTTAATGCTACGATTCAGATTATTTTGGCTGTTGGACAGATTTTCGGGTTTGAATCACTGCTTCTTTTTGTTCACCACTGTTCTCTGTTTTTTGCTTTAAACTTGGGCGCCATGTTCCCTCCACATTTGGGTTAGTCTACTAAGTGACATCAGTGGTGGGCTTGTTAAGAGCCATGATATGAGAAGCCTGGCCACTTCCTATTAATCTCTTTTATGAAAAAATGATTGAACCAGCCATTCAGCAACTACATAAGAACTTATCCACAATTTTTTTCAAGCCAATCTAAAAGACCAGCACTGGCACAGCTGCTTGTCACAGGCCAGTTATTTTGTTTAGAGTTATTAAGCGCTTTTAAGGAATGAATCACAGCGGCAATATAAGCACTCATCATTGTCTGTGCCATTTTTGTTACCCATTCTCTCACAGCTGGCACCACTGTTAATTGAAGGTGAAACAGCGTGCTGCTTTCTAGTTCACTCTGTAATTATATTGTGCGTAGAAAATGTTATTAGAATTTTTTAATCATACATCTAGAAATATTGGCCCAATGTATTTAATTTGTGAACAAAATGCCAATCAAATAAAACAGGTGCCAAATCCAATTTAGGAGGAGTCGAATCAATTTCCGTCATGTTCTGGCAGAGGTAAAGTCTTGGCCATGTCTTTCACAGATTTCTACATTTCTTACAGTTTTCTGGCCTTAGCTATGTTCCCCTAGGCCACAAACAAATGCAAGGAGTTCACAATTACTGCTTTGTTGGTAAGGTAGTAACAATCTTGTAAAAGGCCCATTAGACAATGTAGTAAAGTCAGTAAATGTAAAATACATTTGTAGAGAGAAATGACTAAAGCTAGCTAAATGACCAATTCACATTTCAAAACAACACTTTTCAAGCAGCCTTATGTTTTTTAGCTTCAATTACATACTGCAATACCAATTAGTCTCCATGCAACAGCAAACCCCCTCAGAATAAAAAGATTTGTTTTGGCAAATTAGCAGGGCTATGCTTACACACAAAAACAGACATAGAGATGGCATAATAATATAATGTTTCAATAAAAACGTGTGTCAGTTTTCATTCAGGTATGTTTATTTTGGGGGTTTTTGTAGTTTTTGTAAGTTTCTCATTTCGGGAGACCAAAATAACTGGACAGTCGGTTGCATTTTATCCAGCTGCCATTGCATTGTCACATTATTTTACATCAGAATTGATAAAAGTCTATACAGTTTCGGCCTATATCTGTACACTGTGAGTGGAAAAACACACCAAGATGTTTTTCATCACATCTTCTACAAAAGTCAGCGGATATGAACAAAATTTGGTACACTGCATCCTAAAACATTTATTGTCAAAACAGTGTAAAATCTTACTTATTTTAAATTGTGGTTGCCATGGATACATGCTATTGCAGATGATACTTTGTAAACAAAGTTGTCCAGAAGACCTGAAGTCCAGAAGTCCTAAATTTTTAAGAACTTGGTTATGCTAAAGGGTCACAGCAGTCGTTGACCGCTAAAAAAGTTCCCACAGGAAGAAACCTTTACTGAAATTACTTTTTCGTAATTTGTTGACTGTAAATTACTTTGAATTATACAGTCATACCACTTAATTTGCATCAGAACAAGAAGACTTAAGTTCAGCAGGCTATAGTTGAGACTGTTTGGTTGATGTGAGTAATAACATTTTGAGGGGCCAATTTATCACAGAAACTATGTACCAAACATTATGTAAATCAGCAGACTTTTGTAGAAGAAGTTAGAAAAACATTTTGATGTGTTTTTGTCCACTTACAGTGTAGCATCTAAATGAAATTTAGTAAAGAAGGCCTGTAAATGAGCCTGAAAATGACCTAAAATGACCTACACAGCCAAAACAGTAAATATAAAAAAAAAAAACCCAAAATAACTCCACATTGTAAATGACGGTTGTGGGCTTAGCCATAGCAACTGGTCAGGCAGGTCAAAGCAGAAAGTTACTGACTTTCTGTCATGAAGAAAAACCCTTTTCAACTGCCGAGCTGCTCGAGAACACGCTGCATGGCCTCAAGACCTCTACTACTGGTAAGTTTCAAAAACAGATAGGTTGCTTACACACAGATAAGATGAGAATTAACCTTCACCACAGTGATGGAACGAGAAGCGCTTAGAGGAAAAAGGAGCTGCTTGGTGGCATTGCAATGTGTGGGTGCAAGTAAATGTGCTCCTCTCACTTTATTGATGCGAATGCCAACAGCGGGAGCAGCAGCAGGAGTTGAATTATACAGGGTAAGGAACCCCCTTAACTGCTCCTGTGTGCTTTAAACTCACTGGCAGACACTTTACTTTGCAGAAGCATGAACCCGAAACATTCTGCTGAAGGATATGTAGATTTTTCACCTGATCTGAACCCTGACTGCAGGGGAAAAAATAAACCGCACACAAAAAAAACAAACTCATGACTGGCTCAGCCCAACCAGATAATCACCTTCTGGTTATTTATTTTTGAATTGCAAAGTAGAAATTGTCCTAATGCTCTTGGTTCCCTGAAAGAGAGATATAAGAATATTCCAAACATTAGTTCCACATTGTGGTAATCCAAATTCTCCCTGCTGTTTTGAAAGATTTTAAATTTCCCCAATGCATTACATTTACTGTTCAACTTTGCATAGTCTTGCCTATTTTACAGTTTAGCGCCTTCTCCTTGAAGTTATGTGGACTATATCAGTGTGGACTGCTTTTTAAATCAAGCAGCAACACTAGGCTCAGAACAGACGTCCTATACTTAAAGGCACAGTGAGACAAGCGGTCTGTTCAAATACAGTGTATTTAGTAAAAGGTGCATCACAGTACGTTTTTTTCTGAGCGTAACATACCATGAGTACTTAAATAATAAATAAATCACATTAATTTTATATCATATATAATATATAAATTTTTTATATTTGTCAAATGTGACTGGGGCTATTTTTTAATGCTATTTTCTCATTCTTATCAAAGTGCATATTTTCAATTGTGAAAATATTTTGAAGAGTATAATCACCTCTAAGTACAAATTATTTATAAATGATTAATAGTAACCCCATTATCCAGAAACATACACTTCTAGAAAGCACTCTAAGTTTAATTCCCACACTGATTTGCTGTTTCATGAGCTGCCTTCCTTAATCTGAGTAATCCAATGTGGTCTAGACAGGGCTAGACAGAGTTGGAATTGTGTTACAGTAAAGTCCTCCTTTGCATCAGAGACATTTGCTCTGTTAAGTTCTAGTAAAGCACAGGGAAAATACATTTTTTGAGTCTTGTTTTCTAAAGCATTCACCTCAGTTGACAGCTTTATAAAAGGGATGCATGAAAGCATCTCTGTCAGAGAAGCTATTTTTCAAAAAGCAACCCTATGCAGAAGGACATTTGTGCCTTGGCCCCTCTTGGAAATATCCTTTTTCAATTCACAATTTCAATGAAGATGCATGTAAAGGACTCTCTACATGACATTTAAAGTGAAGTGCCTTACAATCAAACTGCAGAGTAAGAGCTTTCATCAAATAAACTCATTTAATTAGATGGACAGACCAAAAACCTAAAAAGATCTGACCATTCTTCAGCTGTGCCCTCTGCCCAAATCCTTTTTGTGATAATGTTTGTGTAAAATGCCAACAAAAGTTTTGTGCAGAGTTGCCTCATTGTGGAACGAATTTCTCTGGCTGCACCAGCAACATCTTGAGTGCCTCTGATTCTGAGCGCAGGGTCAAGTTCAGAAAACAAGAAAACAGTGCAGAACATTGCTTGAAGAAATAGCACGACTAGAGCAGATGTCATTTCATGCATCTGGTTGAAAACATTGAATTCTGAAAAGTGTTTACCAGAACATCATACTGAATGTGACCCAGTTAAGCTTCTCATCTCAAGCTGCAGGGAAATCATCAAAATATGGAAGGCTGATGCTTGATTTGTCTGTGGAAATTTAATTCCCTTTTACTTGTGTTCCTCATCAATCTGGCTTTCAGTCTTTCCTTTCTTTTCATCACTCAGGGGAAGATTCAAGGGTCATTATGCACCCATGGATTATTTGTTTTTTAGACATTAGGAAAAGTTGAGCTGAGGCCGTGGGAGGCCGCTCAGCTGTTGTGGTTGTGTGATTGGTGTTGTGCCTGGGATCCTTGTGACTCAGCAGAGTAGCAGAGAAGTGTAATCAGCTCCTTTACTTTGTACTCATTTACAGTGCTGAACCTCTGAACTGACTATATAAGCATTAAAAAAATATCTACTGTTGAATTAAAAGCTGTGACCTCTTTTTCACAAGTCTGTTTTATGTATTTATACATAAATAATTCCTGTTAAACACTGGCCTGGCATGGCCCTTAATTTTACTGCTGTTTGCTCACACACCCTCTTCTATGTGTGGTACCTCAACTCCAAGGGTTTTTCCCTTGGTGACGTGGTGGTTCTTTAAAAATCATGGAATATCTAAAAGTGAATGTGATCAATCGGTCATATGAACAGCAAGTATTTCTCCTAATACAGTATTCGTAAAAAAACACGTTATTTGTGCCTTTCCGAATACCAAATTCAATATTATATATATATATATATAGAGTGGTTGACATATACATAGTGGTTTTCAGCACAAATGTGTACCTAATATGTGACTTCATACTGTGTACCTTTCCCCACCCTTCAACCTCACGGCCTGCCCCGGTACAAGACCACCCTCTCCGCACAGCCCTGCTTTACAATATCTGAACATGTATATACATGCATACATGTATAATTGAATGAGATGCATAAAATAAACTTTTTTGTCTCAAATATAGTTCTAAATATTTGTGATGCTAAATCTTAAGTACATACATTACTTTCATATTAGTTTCATAGTAACTGGAGTTAAACTGGACCTCTTCATTTGAAATGTCAGAATAGCTTGTAACTTTTTCTAAATGAACCCTGAGCATTGCAAAGTTCCTTAGCTCATTTGGCAGTGCTGCGTGGGGTATCACCAATGGGTTACGTGGACATACTGCCAAATGAGTGGAGGGACTACAACAGCACTTGCTCTATTTTGGCAAAGTGACTTATCACCCTTATTTCCATGTGGCTCTGAGATTTGAGGATACGGCAGTGTTTGTATTTTACCATAATGTATTTTATCAGAAGACATGCATATTAAATAAAAGCTTATATTACTAGTAGAAAGATATGCAGCTCAGTAATTTACTGTTATGATTTGTGTATATGTACTGATATTGTCTACCTGTAATTTGGTTTTATTGTAGATGTCTGTTTCAACACATTCACTCCTCCTGACGGGGATGGGGCTTGGGATAATTACGATTGAATTTGTTGACCTGAGTCGTTGTAGCTTTTTGACCAGGTGGGGTGGGGAGTGGTTTGGGGACATCATATTTGTCAAACAAAAAAAGGTACTGGCTGTTGCATTTAGGAGGGGTGGCAGTCAGGCTATTTTTGTAAACCAAGTGGAGGGAGCATAGCCCTGGACAGCTCTGGCCTAATTTAACTCCATTGCACTGCCTTTAGATCAGGTTATGTTTCCCAGAGGCCAGTAAGGGACACCCTCTCGAGAGCTGTCAGAGCAGCACAGCACATATATGCAACCTGAACCTGGATTCACTAAGTGGAAAATACCAGTATAACCATTCGGACTCAAGTCAAGTCAAGTCAAAACAAAACAAAACAGAATACAATGGAGCCCCCAACCTTCTGGCCCCCGTCCAGCCTTCTATTATTGTTCATGCTGTTGACCCAGCGTGAACAATGCACAGCTCAAACCACCACATCAAGTTTGCCAGTGTGAAGTGAAATGTGAACACACCAAAACAGCTTGGAATTCTTTCTCTGAGTTTAACCCATTCACCGAGTGAAGCAATGGGTAGCCAGGAACACAGTAGTCGGGGTGCAGTGTGTGGGGACGGTAAATTTCTCAGAGGCGTTTAGCAGGCGTGGGAATCAAACCCACAACTTCAAACACCCTAACCACTTGGCCAAAAGCTGTGCCTGACCATACTGCTTTTGATCAGCTGGAACAGTACGGTGGCATACAGAGAGGGGTATGAAATCTAACGGACCTGTGCAGAGCCAAAACAAAACGAAAGAGATGGCTGTTGATGACGTGATCACTCTCCACTCACCATTATTGGCTCTTCAGTAGAGATTATCCAGAGCACCAAGTTCCGTAGCATTCACACCACAGAGAACCTCACACCAACACCAGATGCATAGTCAAGAAGACCCAGCAGCATCCTGACTTCCTGAGTTCTCCCCTTCCAGTTCTCACTACATATTACAGTGGAATAACTGTAGTATTATGTATCTGAATCACAGCTTGGTGTGGGAATTATACCATTTTGCATCAAACAGCTGAGAAGATCATTGAGATCTCTCTCCCCTCAACCACCAGCCTCGTGGTAAGCCTGTAATGATTTTGCTGGATGATAAATTGTCCCACAAATTACTGCGATAAACTATAATATTGTAATTGTGTCCATTTCTACTGATGTAATGATAAAGGAATAACAATGAAAATGCACCCTTTCAAAGATCCATAAACCTTGACTTCTAAAGATCACATAACCCTGGGAGTGGAAGACAGTCAGCATACCTTGACTTTGTGTGGCTTAAGGCAACTCCAGCTCCAGCTTCTGACACGTTCACAAAGAAGTGCCACTCTCTGGAAAAAAAAAGCTTCCTGTCCTGTAAGTGAGATAGCCATACGCAGTGGCATAAGTGGTATTTACATCTTTTTCTCACCAGGCAGATAGCTACCTATTAGGGTAACCCACAAGAGAGTTCATGCCTCATAACCCCAAGGAAACGAGAGGGGGCGCTAGAGAGCAATGTATCACAGTGGAGTCCGTTGGAAAGCAAACAAATGAAAATTATCGCGGCCGCAAAATTGTCGACCTCATTTTAATTATCATGCAATTAATTGATTTATTGTTTATCATGACAGGCCTACCTCGTGGATGACCCCTCACACTCCTCACACACCCTTTTCTCCCTCAACTTGTCTGGCAATTGGTTCTGTAGCATTCAGGCCTCCACAGCCAGAAAGGGAAACTGCCAGTTTCTTCCCTCAGGCCATTAGACTCCTCAGACCGAACTGTACCCTCACACACACACACACACACTCACTCACACACATAGGCACACACACACACACACACACACACACACACACACAATCACATCCCTGAACTGAACTTCTTCCTCTCCTAACACAATTCAAATGCACAAACAAACAACTTACACAACTGGCAGTGTAAAAACGATGTATTACATATCTGCACTCATGCATTCTTGTGGTCTTCTGTTTTTGTTTTTGTGTTACACCCTGGTCCTGGAGGAACATGTTTAACTTCACTGTGTAAATGGCTAAAATAACCTAAATTGACTTGAACAAAATAATACAAAAAACTCTTTCATAGGTGGCTGTTTAATACAATAAATGCAGTGGACAACAGTTATTCCTCTATCAGCGCTGACTAATTGCTTCATTTTAACCTATATCACACAAAATATATCCATCCAACTGCCCACGTGAAAACTGATTCCACTAACCCCTTCCATCTTTCCTCTGCAGCTGCATGATTGATTTATCCAGACTGCACACAGGTTGAACCCGGAGACTGGGTACATACGTCAGCAGAATCTTGACTTAGGAAAAGTAAATTAGCATTTAGATTGAGCACCCAATGTTTCTCGTCTACAAATGCATTCAAAGGCTCTTATTTCAACTTCAGGGCTCTGTTTTACTGAGCAGCAAAAGCTCTGGCTCAGCAGCTTTCTTTAAAAACACTGTACAGGTGAAATGGTTGCGGGTATTCATGAAAAGACTGATGTTCTTATAATTTCTGCTATAGGCAACTGGGTAAATAGAGGTAACATCATGGTTGGCTCATAAAGTACTTCTTAAACTATCCAATACTAAATGTGTTTTGTGAGCTTTTGATGGGTCCAGGACCTTATGAGCCATAAAGTACTAAAATTACTGACTCAAAAGAAAAAAATTTGATCTTCCTTACCATGACAAATTTCCCATAGAGACTTAGACTAATTTGAAACTTTTCCAGTAAGTCTTAACAGTCTTCTGAAAAAAAAAAAACTGCCATGATGCCTCACTATTTCTATGTGATGGACACATTCGAATGTAAATAAATAAAATGTGTCTTTACACAATAAGCACATTCCATTTTACCAGTTGTTTTTGTCTTATAATCACTATTACAATGCCATTATCTGCTATGGGATTTGTAATATCATATTAGATTAATGGAGGCATTCATTCTTTTCATATTCTTATGGCAGTTTCAGCTTAAATACTTAAATACATTTTAATTTTATGAAACAACAGAAAACACATTTCAGTTTGAGAAAAAGGCGAATACATTATCTCCATAATTAAAGGAGCTGTAAAACATAACTGCTAAACCAAAATTAATGGTGTTAAAACTGAAAAAAAAAACTAGTTGGGCATTTTAGACCACATTGTTATTGCAAAACTATCATAGCACTTTTTATTATACATAAACACCTTGTCACGTCTCCTGTTCTCCCCCAGGTATGTGAAGCAGGCACACCCATAAAAGTCAAATTCCTTTTGATCCATTCTTTATTTTCAAAAAAGCACAAAACACAACTGACATGAGAGCCTTACAGTACAGGGAAACAGGATTAAACAAGAATGCGGTGATGTTTGACCCACACTCGCACACATAACACAAATGCCTTAAATACCCAAAGACAAACCCAACCACCAATAACACAACACAGCACTAACTACAAACTAAACATAGCTGTGACTAATAAACAAAATTTCATGAAATTCCCCAAAAGCAAACCAACACAAAGACAGACTCTAGCACCCGCTAACAGAACGCACCTGTGCCATGCAATGTTTTGATGTCAAAAGGAACATTGGTGTGAGGATTGTGTTGCATTCCAAAGTTCATTTTAAGCTCTGGTGTGGTGTTCTAGTTTTCATTGCCTTATGTAATGTCAGCATATTGTCTCTTTTTTGTCATGTTCAGTCATGTTCAAAATAAACTTTTCCTCCCACACATTAATATGCTTCAGACTTTACCTTTGCAGCAGTTTTCATTATTTTATTTGGTGTCACATAGGCTGCATAATTTTCAGATGGTTTAAATATATTCTGGCAGAAACTTTATTGTTGCCATGGTGAATACTGATAATACTTCCGGCGACTGCCATAGTGCTTGCAAGAATGACAGGTGTAGAAATCCATTCTGTAAACGACAGCTGTTTCTGTCTTTGATGGTGATTTCAGGACCATGGACAGTGCAAACAACAAAGTCATATACTCATAAATATGTTAATTTACATCTATGCCTTCAGTTAAAATATGTAGCATGTAACCAAATGGAGAGCAGAGATTCCAAAACCAACGTCCAAAAACTTTAAAACCATTAAGAACAAGGCAATGGAATAATTCAAAAATCAAGAAGAGTCAGAGAAACACAAGACAGCAATACAAACAAGAAAACAGGGAAACACTTGGTAACTAGGCAGGGTTTTTAGATGTCTAGTACCCAGGTGATCCTGATCTTCTAGTTATGTGGCTGTGTGCCTGTCCTGAAAGGATTCTCTGGTACTCTCAGTGCCTGACTCCAGTCCAGGGCTCGGCCTTACACTTTTAATCAGTGTTACGCGTGATTTGTCCATCAAATACACTGGCTTCATCCAATCAGCTAAACAGTATTGCACTTACTTTATTCAGTTATGCGTGACTGTCTATAAAAGGCCATGCCCCCTGCCTTCCTGGTCTCCAGAGTACTGAACCTGGGCTTTCATCCTCACTCCATGCTTACTTTAGTTTTGCTTGCTCCCTCATCAGCATCATTTGTACCTCACCACTCTCCCATTCTGTGTTATGTGTACTGTGAATGAACTGTGTTTAGGACCCTGAGCTGTTGTCTACTTCCCTTGTTTCACATGGTTGTGTGAATACCTAACATGTCTGAGCTCCTTTGAGTATGTACCATGTCACAGGACTGAAAAATTAAAGATTCAGATCTGAAATGGATTATCAAGTACTTCATTCAATTTATGACTTTTTATTAAAGTGATTGCATTAAGAAAATAAAAAGGGATTTTATCATTTTTGTAGATGAATTTGGCACCTCTTCTCTTCCCACATGCTTTAAATTATGGGCATGATTCCAACATCAAATCAAAGATAATCTCCAGTGTTATGCGCATGTGTATAATGTTTTGATAGGTTGATCAGGCGCAGAGTATTGATCTTTTAAAAAATTGGTTTTTGTGGTTGAGTCACCTCTGTAATATGTTGGGAAAGAGAGAAGATTGTCGAGAGAAGTGTGTAAGTAAGGCAGTAAAGCAACAAAATGCATGCAAACTGAAAAGCAGTGAAAACAACTGCAAAACACACAGCAGACTTTTTAACACAAACATTTTTTGCTCATGAAACCAATGTTTGCATGTAGTGGGGTACCCATGAATTAGGGGAAAATGCTATTAAATATCTAACAAACGATACAGTGAAACAATTAATTCACTGGAATTGGTTGATTAGCGATCACAAATAGTATATATTATATTTTATACATTTTAATACATTCTCATTGCCATGCAGTTTTCTCAGTAATAAAAAAATATCATATAAAGCTTTGTTTGTCTTTCTAAGCACATCCCCTAACATTTCCATTTTTTACATCTCTGTGAAAGTCCTTGAAGGTGTTTAGCTTTTATGGCCAGGTGTCTTAAACTGGACAGTGCATCTTTGGAACACCATGTAAGTGTAAGTAGGATAGCTGGTGGACTAATGGTTAGGCAGTTGCCCCTGTGATCAGAAGGTTGTGGGTTTGAATCCCAGGACATATGTACCCTTAAGCAAATACCACCCCCCACACTGCTCACCAGGTGCTGTGTTCCTGGCTGCCCACTGCTTGACTTGGTGCATGGGTTTAATACAGAGAAAAAATTTTATGCTGTTCACACTGTGTGCTGTGGTGCATTCATGCATGACAAATGGTCTCTTTACACTCCTTAAGCGAAGCAAATGTGTTTCATTTCTTTTCACCTTTGCTATGGCAACAGCACGAGTTTACAACACATTCTTGTGTTTGTCAGTGCAAGTGAAAATGAATTACTTCTCTGGTCTCTTTAAACTCCGAATTTCTATGCCATTCCACAGTAACCAAAATTTTGCCTGTGGATGAAAGGTACAAAAGGCTGTTCCCTGACCTGTGGAGATCTCTGTAAGCAATAGCAGAGTATACTGGAAGCAGGTGCTGAGGACTCGAAGGCTGTGTGGGTGCAGTGGACGCTATGACATGAAAGATCGACCCTGAAACATTCTTGACTGCATCACTTTGCAAGTTCAGCTTTCAGCAAACACACAACTGTGCACACACACACACACACACACACACACACAGACACACACACTCACACACCTCCACCATAGTTAAATTTTTCTAAGAGAGACCGGAGCTGAACACTGCAGCCCTTTTTTTTCTGAATGAAGTCTAATTAAAACTAGTGATAATTACTGCAGAAAGGCAGAGAGACCCCAGCACATGGTTCCATTGGGCAAGGGTACGGATAGAATGATCTCAGCCCTACCTTCATTATCTCTTTCCTTGTTTAAAGTGGCCTTGGTTGGTCAAACTGAACAAAGAGTCTTGTTAAGGGGAATCGTGTTTGAATAATTTTTTTAGACTAAGAGGCTGAGGGAGTCTGAGCATACTTTAGTCAAGATTTCATCTGTGTGAGAGAATGCTACAGGGTTAGTTACATTGGTTAAGATAAATGGCAGAGGGAGAACATCTGCTACACTCTGCTCCATCATGGGGACTGAAGTAAAGGAGACAGGGTGGCTGTGGTTAATTGATCAATTTGAATAATACCAAAGGTACCATCAGGTGAGATGAGAGACTGAGGATGAGTGTGTGTGTGCAAGGCAAAGGGATTAGTGTGGAGGTAGGGATGGAGAGAAGGATCCCATGGGAACTGAGGCACACCTGAAACATGGTACAGGGGGCTAGGAAGGTCATTGGCTTTGAAATGTTCTCAGCATCAGTCATTTACCTAATTTTCGGCATGCCCACATGCATTAACATCAACTTAATTGATTTCTTACGCTGTTTATGCACAACAACACAGAACACCACATAGAAGAAGCGCCCTGTTTCTGTGTTATCATTCATATCTTCAAATGAATGATGCTCTTGTCTAAATTTCTCTCTGATGAAAGACACTTAAAAATAGACACAACTAAACGACTCTTCTGCAGCCTGCGTTCTGTGTAAAATCATAAATGATCTGTAAACATCTCTGATGAATTACTTTTCCTTACCCATCAAGCTCCCTGCCATATCTCTTTATTATGACGAAAACTGAAAGTGCAGCATCTAAGTACTGAGGAAAATCATCATTAGCCTGAACCTGGTTCAATATACACTCAACAAAAATATAAACGCAACACCTTTGTTCCTGCTCCGATTTTTCATGAGATGGACTTAAAGATCTAAA